>WEIU01002301.1:373078-476377 GCA_013389925.1 Aegithalos caudatus
AGAGATTAGCCAGCAGGAGGGCGTCACCTCTAGGTTACCTTCACCCTGCATGTATATATGTATATCATCTCTCAGCTTTTGGGAGCAAATCCACCCAAAGATGTGCTTGTTCAAATTAAAAGGCTTGTTGTTAGACCCAGAAAGCACATGGAATCCTTGATAAAGTAAAATTAGAACTACCTTTGAAAAGAAAGCTTTGATGGCTGCTTGAGGTGGGGAGTAGCACCATTTACAAGTATTTTTCTCCTAGGTCCTGATCACAGAGACTTAGAAAAAGTATACCTGAAAATTATTAGTAAATATAAATATATTATAAACACTTCCCTGCTTTTTTTTTTTTTTTTTTTTTTTTTTTTTTTTTTTTTTTTTAACCTTTGCAGTAGAGAGAGAGTAAATAACTATTTTCCTCATGCTGTATGTGGGGAGTAAGCATGGAGAAGCTTCAAGACTGATTCAGCATCACCCACCACCAGCCCCTGGCCTGGCCCCCCAAGTCTGGGATTCACAACAAATACATGTGTCCCAGGGATGACATATGCAGGGTGGGTGTAAGAGGCATTCTGTTCCTTGGGAGGTGAGTAACAGGGTTTGGTAAGTAAGGTAAGTAAACTTGGGTCAAATGGGGTGTCAGACTTGATTGTGTGCTACTGGTTCAGCAACTTAGCTGCTGGCTGACAAAACAATAATCCAGCAGCCTTTTTCCCAGGTGAGGAGGAAACAATAGGACATGCAAAGCGATCTGCTGGGAAGTTTGCAGTGGACATTTGGACAAATGCAGAAAGTGCAGGGACTCTCATTTGTGTTGTGAACAGTTGAACAACAGGGACCTACCTCTCAGGTGCACACCTGTCCCTTTTGCCTGCACTGTTTTTTGTTGCGTCCAGGGACAGTAAGGGTGAGGAAAGAGCCACATTCTTCTCTTATGACTGCTTATCCAGATCCACAGCTCCTCTCCACTGGCCTTCCCCTTCCCCACACGTATACACAGCCCCTAAAGCAAGCACTTTAAGACTGGAAGTGTAATCCAAGTTTGCACTATAATAGCTCAGTCATTAGTTACTGTGGAGCAATTACGAACTAACAGGTCTAGCAGAGAGACTTTGTGTTTTCTGGTGGCTTTTCCCAAGCTCCCAGGACAGTTTTGGCTGTTGTCCTGGGTGGCTTATGGCCCCGTCAAGGTGTTATCTGTCAGAAACTCAGTGGCCCAAAGCTCTGCAGCCTCAGGCTGCGTGTGCCCTGTGCTTATACCTTTTCCTGCTGGGAGCCATGATGTTAAAAGCCGTATTGTCCGCCTGTTTCTCACGCTCCTCCCGTGTGCGTGGCCCCAAAGAGCCGTCAGGCTGCCGGCGAAGCCAAGAGGCAAAGTTCATCTTTTTGTTCTGAGGCAGTGCAGCGCCTGGCACAACTATTCCTGGTCCCTGACTCAGAGCACAACCATCTTTGAAATAAATAAAATGAAGAAGGAGAACATCTCTGGGCCTATATTTGACACTTGTATTCCCACACCACTTGGCTTTATATAAACACCCGAATTGGTATGGCGGTTATTTTGACTCATCTGCTTAGCAATCATTTTATTTTAATCAATATTTATTTAACTCACCAGCTAGACAAAAGCTCCCTAATTTCTTCATCTGATTTAATTGATGTTCCCTGACAGAATGAAGCTAGACTGGATAAGACAGTACAAGCTGTGCCAGTCTTCTTTGGTTTGCATCTCTTTTAACAAGTCCTGTGACTGTCACAGAGCCAAGCACATCTTACATCTCGCAGAGGAATTGGGACCATACGTGGCTGTATACCCTGGGACAAAGAGCCAAGAAACATGCCAAAACAATAAGTGTTGACACAATAATTAGCATATTGATTCTACATGCAAATTACCTCTTCATACGTTGTGAAACACTTTGCATTGTCAGAGGACTTCAGAGGAGCCTGCAGTTTCTTACAGGCACCACAATAATTAAATAAATGTCTTCAGTTGTAACATTAAAATACAATTCTGGGTGAAGGATCATAGAAAGAAACATGCACGTCGTGCAGATAAAAATGTATGGGATACATCTGCTGGTATCAGGAATGGTGTGGCCAGCAGGAGCAGAGAGGTCATTCTTTTAAATCAATTAAATCAAATCTTGAAGGTCTATCCCAACCTAGTGATTCTGTGATTCTGTGACACCCCCACCATGAAACATGCACCATAAATTATATTCCTAAAGGAGCTTTCAGGCCATGGATATTTCAGGCCTTCTTAGAAGAACATTTTGCTTCTTATTTGAAGGAAATTAACTGATTCTTGTGTTACCTTAACTTCATGCCAAGGGTGAGGAGTGGCTGCAAGCTGAATGATTGAAACATAAAGCTCAGTCTTAGCCCAGTACTCCACTTGTCTGGAAAGAAAGGTTCACTTTAGCAAATGCTAAGACACACTGGCTTTCAGAGGAACTAATTTTTCAAGTTCAGTCACGAGTGCAGGAGGAAAAATGAACTCTCATATTTATATCAGTGGAATCATACAGTAACTATGATCCTGAAGTCAACACATGGAAAAGCTTAAGTGAAGCAAGTAACTTGCTGCCCAGATTGGTTCATGCCCAGCTCTCTCTGCCAGCATTTCAAGTCTTTGTGAAATGCTAAAGTGTAAAGGGTAGCAGCGTCTCTCAAGGCCAAAGTCAACTGATATTAGGAATGGGTACAGTAATTTTACAACCATTAACAGCATTAATAACCCTGTGAGCCAAGACAGAAAGCTGCCAGAAAGACCCAGAACTGCCTCTGCAAGGAGGAAAAATTGCCTTGCCTCCACAAGCATACTGCACTGTTGTAAAAATCATATAAATATCTCGACTGCAGGCTGAAAAGGCAGAGCTGTCTGCAGTGAGAGAGACGGAGCCCATCCAGAGACAAAGGTGACACCATGAAACACCCACCGGGACACCTAGCTTTGAATGTAGGTCGAGCTACATCAGAGCAGGGTGGTGAGTCCTACTAAGGGAGCTGCTTCACCACTGCAGGGTTTTAGGAGCAGGTCACCATGTTCTAGTGGAAGGTCCTGAGTTTCATTGAGAAGACCAGAGTTCATGGATGGTGCCTTTCCCTATCCCTCTGGCAATGCCCTTTTTGTGCTCCTCACCTGTGTTGCCACATGCTCACACTACCACAGCTTCTTGATGGAAAAACACCAGCTGCCAGCACATTCAAGTGCTTCAGGTAAGGCTTGCGGGGGGAAGGGGGGTGTGGCTTGGAAAAGGTCTTGGAAAGACCCAGACCCCACTCCTAAGGGGTTCAGGCAGCAGGAGACAAATGGAGGAATCTCACCTTTTCCTAAAGCACTCAGGCCTGCTCAAGATTTGTTCATCTTGGTTTTCTACACAAGCAAGTGTAGAAAACCAAGCAGTTTAGCCACTCCCTGTACAGAAGCTCTTGAAACCATTGCCTGGCTTTGGTCAAGCATTGCAGGACTGAGGATCTCTGTAATCACCCAGTTCCTGGGAGTTTTCATGCAAATGTTATCCTTTCCTGGTCTGCACGGGAAGGCATGACCAGAGGAGTTAGGGGTGCTGGCAGAGGACATGGAAGTGCATATGGATTCACTGGGTGTCTGTTCCCCACAGCAGAGGAGCAACTGATTGCAGCTGGAATCATGGGACCTGCCTGCTCCAAGGCCAAATCCTGGCTTCCAAGTCTGCACATCCAGGAATGAGGGGAGGTCCCAGCCCTGGGGGGGTTGAGTGGCACCATATGAAATAGCTTTCATTCTGGTCCAAGTGCAATCCAGCTCCTCCACTCTGTGCCCAAACAAGTCCTGGCTGTCAGCAAAAGCTGCCATCCTTGAAAACTGCCCGTAATTGCAGTCTTTCTGCTCAGGGGGAAGGGGGAGGGACTGGATCAAAAAAACACCTTGGGTCTTTGAAAAACAGAAAACATGTCTGAGTTGATTCAATAGCCTTTCACAGACTCAATAAAAGATTATTCAAATCATCCACAATGAGAGCAAGTTTGGTATCCTTGTCTCTGGGCTAGTGGCAATGCAGAATTCTCATATGCAGTTTCTTACCATTGATGCTATTATTCAGTTCAGGCCTCAAGTACTGTCCTGTGGGGGGGTGATAAAAAACGCACCCCAAACCCAAAAGGATTAAATGGGCACAATTGTGATAGAAATTGTACTTTTCCTGCCTGTGAACAATAATTCATGCAGTTAGTGCTTTATCAGAACTAATTTAACCAAATTTTTCATTTAAACTACAGGAAAGCAAGTTCAAGTAGGTTTCTCTAACATAAAGGACATCTTTGAACCGAACTTTTGCTCCTGTTCACCCCACCCCCACCTAATGCTATTAAATGGCTTGAAACATGACACAAAAATACATGTCTTATCATATCAGTTGGCTTCTCTCACTATAGCAGCCCTTATCAACATTCAGCAGCCCTATTAATGCAGTCCCCTTCAATCAGCATGAAAAAGTAGCGCTCCACAGATCTCTGATCCGTCCCTTCCCAGTATCACAGGCCGTTTCTGAATGCTGAATAAAGAGCAGGAGATCTTTTAATGCCAGCAGTTTGCTCCTTTACATGTGGCCTGTCTGTCCATGGCCCACAGCCCTCACAGCTTGCTCCATGGCAGACCCCTGAGCTGCCAGTCTCACATGAAGCTGTCCTTCCCTGGATGCAGCTGCTGGAGCCCTGTCTGTCTCCCACTGGGTTCCTTCCGGTGGCAAGGCTGAGAGAGCCGTGTGCTTGTGCCCTTTGTCCAGCACATACTTTTAGGGGAAGGTTTACCTGTGTAAGTATTACATATATTGTACTGCTAAATGCAAACTGCTCCGAAAATATATCATAGATTTGCCTTAATACTACACTACATTCTCATGAGATGTGATGGAATAAAGTTCTAGAAAGCCATTCCTCATGAACTGCCAGGATTTTTGTAGAAAAGAACTGTCAGACCCAAACCTACAGAGCCTACTGCAAGAAGAAGAGCTTCAGGAGTCAAGCTGTTCAGGACCTGGGAAGTGGACATCCTCAATGGGCACAAAATTTGATTTACAAACCAGAGGAACCCAGACTTTGGCAGCCCTATCTCTGTTCCTTTTAGTAGCAGTATGTTTACCATGTTGTAGTCCTCACTGGATATATTTGCAAGCCCTTTACTAACATTTTCCCTTGGGTTATTTTCATTTCATGGGTGATTGTACTTAATTTACGATTCTCAAGAAATTACAAAATAATGTAAACAAGTGTTTTCAAAATTGTTTGCATCTCTCCTTTTCTCCCCACGGAACTGGGGTATCCTTGATATGTTATACTGGACCTTAGCCAACAGACTGAAAAACAGGATTGGCAAAAACAGAGGAAGGATGTTGCAACACACCAGTTGAATCTTTTCCCTTGGGGTTTTGAGTTTGGTCTGGCCAGAGAGGTTGGCAGAAGCTGAAGGGGACAACCTCTCTTATTTTTGCTCCACGTGAAGGCAGGCTTGCAAGGAGGAAGCCTGTTTACTGCAAATGCCTCTTGGGCAGAGTTTACACCAGGCTTGAGAGGTTATTTGGGGTCCAGAGGACACCACAGGGCCATATTTTTCCCCTGAGGCTTCATGTCCTTTCAGGGCATGCAGGTCAGGTAGGGAGACAAAATCTCAGCAGACAATTTGTGTTGCAAGACAGAAACTGCAATGCATGGTTGCTAGCTATGAAAAACTATCCAGGGAGAAGGTTTCTCTCTTACGAAATGCACCTCCTGATCACCCTGCAGAAATCATCCCTGCCCTTGCCAGTGTTGCTGTCCCTCAGCTTTTCAGTTCTACCTTTGACTTCCTTACAAGCTTTTAAGAATGTCTCCCATGAGGCTGCCAAGCAGTGCCAGCCTTGCTGCCTTTCCTGAAATGTGCACTTTCAATTAGAGGAAAAGAACCCCCAACACCTATCTCAGCTTCACAGTATTGGTGCAAATTGGTTTAAGCTTTATTGGGGCTTATCAGATAGAATTATAGCTAATCTAAGGTCAATTTCTATAGCCAGAGTGTTAGTTTATTATTCTTTAGTGCATTGTTTGGTGGTGTTATTGACATATAAAACGGTGAAATGAATGGTGGAATGATCTTCCCTTCAAGTATTTAGCCATGTGCACAAAAGCAGAGAAATTTGTACTTCCCTGACAATTTTGTTTCTTTATTTCCAACATCATTCTCCAGTGTCTGGAGAATTATGACACACAAGGAAGAATCATTCCTCAGTTAAACAAAAGTATATGTGCTTTTGGTAGGAAAGGAGGAAAAAGCAGGTATATTGCCTTTAAGAACTGTTACCATTGTAAGAATGGACTAAATTTGGACCAGTCACCTAGAGCCCAAACACGTGTACTGCCAAATTGATCCCCTTTTTCTAGACTTCTAGTTTGCATTAGGTTGAACATGAAAACAATTTCTTAATGTTCTTAAAACCCCACTTGGTACAAATGCAATTCAAAAGGTGCAAATTGCTAAAGTTTGTGGAGAGACACTTATTTAGCTGTTAATCTAGGTAATTATAGTTTCTCAGTGCCTTCTATGTGAAACTCTTCTGTTTCTTACCATCTGCATACATCGTCATCATCAGGGCAATTAGTGGTGAAAAAGAAAACTGTAAGAGAAAACTTCTTTCAGAACTTTTGTCTTCGATGTTTACAAGGCACTGTGTCTGTCACATGAGCATTCAGTCCACAAAATTTCATATTTATGTGAGGTGAACACCTTTTTCTTGGGGAAAAGGAACAAACCCCTCATGCCAGTCATCTTATTAGGGTTTTGTCTTTGTTTGCATGGAGTGATTTAGGCATGACTGGGGAGCAGGCTCTTCAGGAGCCACATGCATATGGATTACACAACACACAAAAAGCTTGATAGTGTCATTACCACACCTCTGTTTTTTTTAAATACACTTCCTCCTGCTTTTAGGTTGGGTCCAGTTATTCATAGGGAACACCTGGCTCTGCACAAGGAAGCACTAAATCCTTTGCCTTTAAAGCATACAGACAGCAAGGAAGGTCAAGTATTACTCAGGGATTTCTCACCAGATCTTCTGATTTTCTCAGTAAAACATCTCTTATTTTCTACTCAACATGCAGCACATCATTTTTGCATGTTCAGCTCTGGAGAAAAGGCCTTGATTAAACCAGTGAAGCTAAACCACCTCCCTGCATGTCTCTAAAACAGGGAAACATAAAAAAAATCAGCATTTAAATGTACCATTGAGCAACTAATCCCAGTTAATCCCAACAGCCCCTGAAAGTTCCTTATGGCATAGGACGGGCAAGTACCAGCCATCTTCTGGAGCCATGGATCATGCCAACAGATTCACAGCCAAGAATGGCACCTCCTCACCCAGGGGCACAGGGTCTGCAGTCCCACAGCATGCCAGGAGTCCTCAACTTCCCACCAGAGGGACCAGGAGAGGAGTCAGCCAGAGGGAAGCTCAGGGTAGCCCTTGGGACCTTGTTTGTTTGCTCGTTCTCTTCAGAGACTCTGATCCACCCAGCCCTCAAAACACCAACACCAGCACAAGGGAGCAAGAGACTAATTATTATTATTTGGAAGGAACTGCTCTAGGTTTACTCCTAAGTAAGGGCAGTTGTAGATGAAAGAGCAACAAGGACAGACCCCTGGCAGCTTTTTCTCCAGGTCTGTGCCCTGGGCAGGGCAGATAGATAGGATCTGCAGCACCATAAATCACCTCATGGCAAAGGGAGAAGAGAAACGGATTGTGAAATGAACTGTAAAATAAACTTCTAATGTAAACATTGAACAGGCAGGGGGTTGTTTTTTCTGTCTGGGAGCCCAAGTCTGGTACAGCTTACTGGCTGACTGTGCCAGGACCTTGTTTGGTGAGGTTACAGCTGGCCCTATTGCAGGGCAAGGAGGCAGCCATCACTCTTGTTTGTTTGCCAGCAGGAGAGGAGGCTGGTGCTGCCATGAGCATCTTCTTGTCTTCTGGCATAATTTTCTTGCTCAGGCACCAAACCTTTGCCCACAGTTGCCATTATGGACTGTCTGGATGCTCCTGCCCCAGAATGACACTCCCAGACACCTGCCTTGGTGACCTGGCAACAGTGATGGGGACACCCCAAAAGGCTTCAGGCTGCATCTTTCACAAGGGCCTTGGTTTTCTGATAAGCGGGTGCTCACCCAAAGCTCCCTCTCCCTAACATGTCCCTGCCCACTCTAATCCTGATGCTCACAGCCAGTGGGGGCTTTGCTGCTTGCACCTTTTCCTGGTCTGGCCTGTTGTCCCTGCCAGGAGAGGCAACAAGTGCCCTCAGCAGGGAAAGCAGGCCACCTCTGAAGCAAACCTGAGCCACTGTAGGAATGTCTGTATTTTCACCTGTGTTTATACTTCTAGTCCAGAAGGGATCAGACTCGATGATCCTGAGGGGTCCCTTCCAACTCAACATATTCTGTGATCCTGTACAATCAATCCCTCCCTGGGGTTGGGGGCACACCCTGGCTCATGCGTCAGCACAGGGGGACAACATTACTCAATACCTGTTACAGTCAAACCAGCAGAAAAGATAAGTTTGCTACTGTACATAGAGACCAGTGCCTCAGGTAGGAAAGGACAGAAGCCTCTATGCCCTTTTTTTTTTTTTTTTTTTTTCTTTAGAGCTGCGTTAAGTCTTTAAGGCAAGTCATAGGAGCATGAGGTTAGAAGCAACCTTCAGAGATAATCCTCCTGCTCTGAGGCAGGGCCATGGACAATCCAGACAAACATTTTGCTCCCCAAATCACCCTTAATGAAGAAAAGTCCACACCTCTAAGGAAATGTGTTAATTATCCTCACAGCTAAGAGAACATAACCTAAATTTCCTGCAGGTGAAACACAGCTGTGTTCTCTCCTTAGTGGGTATGAAGGGTGGGGAGTTCTAAGTAATTTTCTTTGTGAAGTAATTCAAAGGTGTTTTGTGTCCCCTCTCAACTTGTTCTAACAAACAACATCACCCTTCTCCCATTGGTCCCCATTCTCACTGTCTCTGCTCATTCTTGATCCTCTTCAGCCTGGCTTAAACATCCGAGGGGGCCCCAGTGCCACAGCTCTAGAGCAGGAGCTCAGACAGTTTCTTCCCCATTACTGCCAAACACCTTTTTTCCAGGGTTGTTGTTTGCACCGCACTTGGTGTCTGGCAGCTGGTCTCTTTCCTCAGCACAGCACCTTCATCTGCTGAATCTCACTTGACTGATTTTCCCTCCCGGTTCCTCATGTTGGCATGTGGTGGCAGTCCTCATTCTGCACGAGGGCCTTGCTGGGTGCTGGGCAAGTGTCCTCCAGCTGCTGGGCTGGCTGACACACCAGCACTCAAAGGCTGCTGCCAACTTTTGGGTTTCCAGGGCCCCCCAGCCACGGGCAACCAGCCAAGGCTGGGTGGGGCAGGTGGGTGACAGGAGGGCCGGGGGACAAGTGTGGCACAAGATTAGGCTCACAGAAGGAAGATAGAAGGGACAGTTGGGAGGGGAGATAGCACGCAAGTCCTACTTTTAGAAATGCATACAAGCAAGCCAATAGTTACTGAAGTGTCTTGGTGAAAAAGCAGTTGCTATCTTCATATTCCTCTTCTCTGGTCAAGCACCTGCGGTTTTTCTGCCAGGTAGAAGGTAGAGGGGCTGAAAACTGACAATTGGCCAAAAAGTTTGTGGGACACAGTGGAGAAATCCCCAGGATGGAGGGGCTGGTCATTGTTTCCGAGCATGAGAGTCTGCATCCCATAATGGCCTACCCAAAATTTGGAAGTAAACTGCTTAAACACGAAGTACTTCAGCAGTTTGTCATAATTCAGGTTTCAGATAAGAGGGGTCAGAACAATATAATTCTGCTCCATCTCTTTCTTCAAACATTTCTTTTGTCAGACTCTTATTATTATCTTATGTTTCAGGTGCCAGATTCAACCCACATCTAACATTTCTAGTACAGATTTATCCTGATACTCTCAGCACATGGGTCATGTCTGAGACAAGGATAGACTGAAAAGAAATGTGTGTGAACTCTGAGAGAGTGTGTGTGTGTGTGCGTGCGTGTGGGTACAGATGTTAGACAAGTCACCTTTAGATGGTCTTTCCTCAACCATGAGCTCATCCAATCTGCCCATATGGTAAATTTGACCTTTAAGTTAGTCTTGAAATGCTGAGCATGTGCCTACAGAGGACTGTTAGTTATAGTGGAAAAGAAACAGATAAGCCTTTTGTTAGCTTATGGATGAGGTGATCAGCATAAAATGTTCAAATTCTGATAACCTTCAGTTGGAAAAGTTTGCAGATTCTTAACTCACTGAAATAGAGAGAATCAAAGGTTTTCAATTTTATTTGGCAGATTATGGCCCGGGGAAGTATTGCAGGTCGCATGTGCCAGCACTGCCAGAGAGCAGACATAACTGTCAACTCTCTAGCTGGTTGTTCTGGGCTGCATCTAAACTGTACAAAGTTACCTCACAATATTCATTTCTCACAGAAAAACTTGGCAGAGCATGAACAAAGAGAGCCACTTTCTAAAAGAGCAAGCCACTTATTTCTTTCCCGTTTTTTTGTCTGTAGGAGTTTGCTTTGAAGTGGTGGGCTTGTGTCCCTTTGAGCTGCCATGCCTGGTAAGAGGTTCAGAAACCATTTGTACTCTCAGCTCTACATCTCCTCACCTTAGCAGACTTGTGAATACAGCCACCAGACCACATTGGCTGCAAACTTACTATTCCAAGTGAAGCAATGTTGAGGGTTTAGCCTATGTTAGGAAAGGGTGGCTGATGCAGCTAGACCAGCAAACTGTGTCTTCAGACTCAGGTGTATCTTGAAGCAGCAAAACAAGGAGTGTGTCTTCCTAGTGTAGCTGGAATGGTGTGACTTGTGCTGGCAGTGAGCTCTTACCAGGTAACTGTGTTACCTGGGCTTCTTGCTTAAATAAAAGCCTCATAAAAAATAAGCATGTCTACAACTTACATAATTGACCCAACAAACATTTTAATAACTGGCCTTAGAAAAATAGAGAATGTAAAAAGTCAGAGAGTGAAGAAAAGAAAAAAAAAAATGGAAGAAAAAAATATTTCCAAAGAAAGATTCATGAGGATTAAAAGACAGGAAGATTATTGCTGACAGCAATGGAAATCACTGGTGACTATAGACAAGACATGGATTGAAGAATGACTGAAGGGAATGTAAAAGAGGTTCAGATGCCCCCATGGAATTGTATAATTTAAAGAATAGCATTTTATTAAGCCCTTTCTACTTGTTGCTTCGTTTTTCATTCCTGTGTGCTCACATCTCTTGACATTTTCTCTGCATACAAGGAGAAGCCCCCTTGGATGCACGGTCCATAAGATCCATAAGGTGGGAGCTGGCCACCCCCTGCTCCTTACACATCCTTTTGTGTGGGAAAACCAAACCTTGAGAGTCTGCTGCTAACAGCAACATCATCTTGTCATCCCAGAGGCCCTTTCTTAACAAGGGAAGAAAGCTTTGGCAAGGAAAGGTGAAGACATTGTGGAAAAGCAATGTTCAGATGGGAGATTTAAGAGGCTGGAAGTGCAGCTGCAGAGTCTCAGCCATGTCCCCCAGGACCCAGCAATTCAGGGCACTTTCTGCACACAACTTCTCACCTTGATGTCCTCTGGTGAAAAACTAAGTGAAATGGGCTCATCCCGACGTGCTTGTTATGGGTGAGAAGAAGGGAAGAGAGGCTTTGCATTTGTGTTGTTCCAGGGAAACTTTCCTCATGACTGCCCCAGTCTGTGTCACTTGGTTAGTGCTGACCCTTTGGTGACAAGCACCGTGCCCAGACTGCAGAGCAAACACAACTCCACCACATATCCCCTGTACATCCATGCCTGACCTTCCCCTCTGCTACCTTCTCCAGGGGCAGAAGCTTCAGGGAAGACACCCAAAGGTAGTTGCCTCCCTCAGGAAGAGACTTAGATCCAGCTCTGAAAGCAACTATAATTTTATAACTGCTAAGGCAGAGTAGAATTTTAACTCAAGTTGTGGCTTTTCCATAGGATGCTGCTAGGCTGAGTGACAGTGCATGGCAAAAACTTCTGTATAAATGAGACAGCCTCGCCATAAATTTTGACTAGCAGATGCACACTGAGGTTGATAACACAATTTGATACTGGAAATATGACTCTCCAGAGAAGTGTGAATGACAATGGGTTTCATTTAATGAGTAAAAGGAGGTTGTTGGGGTTTTTTTATTGTACGTCTTTTATGAATTGCTTTATTGCTTTCTAAGCAATGACTTTTCTCCAGGACACTCATCCATTAATTAGCTAATGGTGTACAAGCCTGGTTAGCCTTAAATAAGAGGAGCCTCATAGAGACTTTAGAAAACGCGCTGGTGAAATACAAATTTTCTACTGAAACAACAAATGCAAGACAAACACCAGGCTCGTCATGCACAGCAGAAGCTTGGAAAGAGTGGACCTCTCCCTCCTGGAGGAGAAGGTGTTAGGAGCAGTTTCCTCTGCTGCTCTCCAGGGAGCACTTCTGAGGTGACTCTGCCAATGCACTGTTTTCCTCCATCTTTAGCTTTGGAGGTCAGAGGTAGATTACACCAGTATTTCTTAATTAGCACTTCTAACTAAGCACTTTCTTATGCCATCCTTTTTCCAAGGTGGTCAGGAACAGCAGAAGCATTGTCCATGCAGCAGGTGCAGTCATCTTCAGAGAGGTTAGGTTACCAGACACCAGAGCAAGGTGCTGGCATCTGCTGTGTTTGCACCCACTGACGTCCTTCCCATCCTCCTGCACTGGACCTTGCTGCACCAGCCATGGGATCTTTTAGGGTTTAGTGGCCCTCAGAGCATGAAGAGCCAAGGTCTGACATTCCTGTGGTGTCAGGGTCCACACGTGCCAGCAGCAGCTTCAATGCCCATTTCAGTGAGCAATGTTGGTAAGCTAATCCCCAGGGAAAGGCAACACTTGGGAGTTGCTCTGTGCTTTAAATTTCAGCAAAGTTTTGAGGTCTTGCCTCAAGAAGAGTGAAAACTGAGGGAAAAGACTCCTGATCAGCATTATATTTATCTGGGAAGTTTCAACTAATTTTATGAGATGTCATGTATTTCTACTGATTTCCCCTCATTTTTCCACATCACTCATAGGATATAGGCATCTTTAAACCTGCATGCACAATGCAACAATAAAAGAATGTTACAAGTTACCCTCATTTAGGTCAGTTGTTCCTACTGAATTGGGATATTTTATCTCGTTTTCTAGATTAAACCAGGTCCTGGTCTGTCATCAAACCATCAAAAAATTAAAAGCAGGAGACACTTTGTTCTAGTAAGTAATTGTTTTAACATATGCAAAACTGCTCGTGTCATGAGTATGCAAAGACAAACCAGGTGCAAAAATAAAAACCCCAAGCTGGAGATTCTGGATTTTGTCAGACAATTCCAAAGTTTCTCAAAGATTTAAACAACAGTTAAAAACAAAACAAAACAAAACAAACTTACTTTTTTTGTTGTTGCTCTAATGGAATTTTCTATGCTTTGTACTTATGTGATATATTTTCATTTTTAGACATTCCACAGGCACAAACACAGTGGGAAAAAAAAGCCTCTGTGGGCTGGGTTGGGCAAAAAGAGATGCCATGAGACATTGCAGAAACTGCTGGCAGTGGGATGACTTGCACTGCGTACCAGCAAGAACAGTATCTACTCCATCTAGCTTGGGCTCCACTTCATCCAGGAAGACTTCCTTTTGAAGGGGCAGATTCGAGTCATGATGACTCCAACCAGTAAAAGAGGTAGCCTCCCAGATTTACTTATCTCAACCTCCTTGAAAGCACCCCTAACTTCCTTGGAAGCGGTAACCAAACAAGAGCTGTAAAATACTGTTTTCCCTGGTCTGGCTGAACTCACGACTCAGCATATGTGGTGGCGAGCTCCTAAAATAGCTCTCTGTTGCCTCACCAGCCTTAGGAGCAACTTGAAAAGTCTTTTGCCTTCTGGGACAATTTGGAGAAGTTTTAAAATGCTTGGACTTATTTTGAAAGTACTGTGAAAGATAAGAGTGATCTATTCCAAGGCTGGGTGAACTGAAGGTCACAGCTAAGGCATTGCACAACAGACCCAAGTAGGTTCAGTACAAAACTCACTCAGGATTTGATCAGCTCATCTTCGTTGCTGCTGCCACCTCTGCCTAAATTCAGGTTAAAGCTGAGTCCCTTTCGCTGGGGCCAAACAATCACAATAGTTTGTTCCAAATATCAGTGGGGTGATGCCAAGGCAGAGGGCACAGGTCCTTCCCTGGCAGAGCCTTGTTGGAGAAGCCTTCTGAAAAAAACATGCAAAACAGCTCTGTTTGTGAGGGGAAGCTGTAGTTGCTGCAGGACAAGTGCACTCTCACTCTGGGAAGTTTTATGCACACTTTCACCAAATCAAAGGCTATTGATTCTCTGTCTGGATCTTGTCATGGATAGCCTTGTTTCAGGCTATCTCTAGTTAGAACAAAACCTGAACAGCTCTTGCTGTGTTTAACAAGGGATATACCCAAGCTGCTCTTTATTGCTGCAGTACTCAGTGCAGCGTTCCTGTGGGCTCTGCACGGACATCGTGGTTTGTACCCATGGTGTAACAAGAACCCCTTCCCTTCCTGTGAGGAAAGGCTCCTATTTCTTGAAAATATAATTTCTTCCAGAAAGATGACTCCAAAAGACTATATACATCTCTGGCTTCCCATCAGGGTGGGAGAAGAGATTTTTTGTCAACATGTCTCTCATTTCTGAGCATGCTCTCCAGTGCCTCAGTCAGAGCTCTCAGTATAACTTTCTGCTGAGTCAGGCTGCTGGTTTTATTATCCCAAATCCCCAACGGGTGGTTTCAAGTACTCCAGGCATCTTTCAAAGACAGTCTGAAACCCATCCAAGCCCATGGTGCAGGGCGTAACCCTTCTCCTGAGAGGTCTGCAGTTGGACTGGTTCTCTCCCAGGTCAGGCGAGCTGGTCTGCAGCTGCAGAGTGCAGCTGCCACCCCTCGGGGCAACCCCCCTCTGTCCCCAGATCCCAGTGAACTTTGTGATTTTTTAGCAGCAGTAAATGGTCCCCCAGGGGGTTACTTGACCACCAAAACTACATTGGCTTGGCTGAAGGATTGAAGGGCCAAGGCCCATGTCAATATAAATTGACAGATATTAGTGGGTGCAGGCTGGGGACCCCTCCCCAGCCCCAAGCTGCCCACCAGCCATTTTCACTTGCTGCTTTAAAGTCACCCCTTCTCCAGCCAGGTCCTGTGTTTACATGTCTTCTATGACACAATAAAAGAGAGCAAAGGCAAATGTGCAACGTAGAGATCCATTATGCTTTATTTACATGCGTCACCATCTCTTTTACAAACTAGATTACAATTTAAAATGGAATACACAAGGCAATATCTACTAACACCAAGTGGAGTAAGCACTGCGTCTCTACTTCATTTGGAAAGGGGCAGGTTTTGCTCCAAAACAAACTTCCTTCCAACCTCTGAGCAGTAAGGTAATATATTCCTCCAGGGCAGCATCTTTTTTTCTTTTCTTTTTTTTCTTTTCTTTTTTTTTTTTTTTTTTTTTTTTTTTTTTTAATATAAAATCCTCAGTAAGACTGCAACGTGAGAGTGTCTGCTTTCAAATGAAAGTACAAGATAGCCCAAATGAAAAGTATAAACTGTTCAGCTCTTCGGTATGTAAAGACGGCCATGCGCGATAAGGCTGTGGATTTAATATTCTTCCAATTTACATGGCTTGAAACAGAAACAGATAAAACAGTTTTACAGATACTGTATACATATTTTTTCCAATCATGCAACTTTTTAAAAAAAAGTTAAACATGTGAAGCCAAATGTACAACCCATTTTTTCCAACCCATAGTTACGAAATGTATCTGGTCCCCCTTCGCATCTGTTGGCAATTCCAAAGGTATATTGTGTGCTTCAAACAGTTACAGGACACCAATTGCCAAGCAATGATATAATTTTGGAAATACATGACCTAAAAGGTAACTTTTTTAAGAAGTGGCACAAAAATTTTTGGAGTTAAGCAGTGTTTAACTATCCAATTATTCTTAAGAGATTTTTTTTTTTTTTTACAAAATCATTAAATCAAGCCCCAACCTGTGACTAGAAACTGCATAAATAACACCTTTTTAGACCTTTTGTTTAGACCAAGTGTTCAAAAGATAACCATGTAATTGTGACTTTGACCTTCATCTGTTTTACATTCTTTCACAAGAAAAACTTCTAGGCATAAACATGTTCAAAGACTCAAAGGCCAAATTTTCAAAAAGTAGGTTCCCAAACTAGCTATTCACGGCTTAATTTTGACACCTAAATAACTGGCCCTTTGAATTCAGGGAGATGTATTTAGCACCTCTGGAGTGAAGGGCCTTTGCTGGGCACCTCAGCAGGTGTAGAGGGTGATGACCTTACCCTGGGCCTGGGGGGACCTGTCACATCCCCTTCCTTCAGGAAGCCATGAGGGCAGAGCAGCTGCTTCTGCGACCACGCTGGAGTCGCTGATGTTTGGTGCCTGACACCAGGCACTTCTGCTTGAAAATTTTGGCCCCAAAACTGAGCAACAGAAACAAAACCAAACTGAAGAAGCTGACCAAGTCCATCCCTCTTCAGTGAGGGTTGGGATGTTCTCCAAAGCAGGGGCCCAAGCTGTCCCAGCCATGCCAGTGGAAACGCTCCCCTTGACATTGCTGGGAGGCAGGTTAAGCCTTTCAGCTACTAATGCTTTTATTATTTCTTTTAAAAAAACTTCTCTGCTATTGATGGGCTGTCTCTAAACCAAGGGGGTTTTTTTCTCCATTTTCTGAACAGAGCAGGCCATAGTTTTGTCTCTCATTTCTGCCAGTGGAAAGCAGTTCCTCTGAACCCAAGCAGGCTAAATTGCTGGGACAGAGCAGAATTTGCAGCCGTTTTATTTAAGCTTTCCCTTGCCTTTGACAAGTACTGAATCTGTACAGAGGAAAAAAAAATTATGGGGTTTCGTCACTTTGGCCATACCATTGAGTCACTGATCTGTCAGTGATGGTGGGTCTTTGGGCAGCACCAGGGGGTCTCACTGGAAGCTCATCTGTGAAGGGATCAAAAGCTGCACCTCAGCATGAGGAGCCACCGAGTGAGCTCTGCTGACAGCCAAAACGTGGGTTTGGGGCACAAGTCCAGCCACAGGGCAGCAGCAGCTGCAGAGAAGCCTCAGCGAAAGAAACACCAGAGGGAAGTCTTTCAGCATACACTCATAATTTGGGGTATAGCAGGAAGCTAAGAGCTAATGGCACACCCTCACAGAAGGCCAGTGATGAACTCTTGATCAGTGTCAGTAAAAGGTGCCTGCAACTGCACTCAGGTAAGCAGGGTGCCCAGCTGTACCACACAAGCATCCTGGGAAGTTGGCTGCTGATAGACATGGGCAATGTGCACCAGCCAGCTCCAATGAATGCAATAAACTAGGCCACATGCTAACAAATAGAACCTCTCAGTGTAAAAAGAAAAGAGAAGGTTTTTTAAAAGGCAAATGATAAACCCTTGGCTGCTTGGAAGAGTTGATATGCTACAGGGCTATGCTAACCACAACTGCACAGAGCCTACACAGTCATAACTGGGGGGAAAAACCAAGAGGTGCATCTTTATGAGAGAACAGCATGGGGGCTACGGTACAAAACCAAAACTTCCATCACACTAGGAGCCGTTGTTTCACCAAAATCACCTCAGGGACCTGGAAAGTAAGGAGTGAGGAAGGGCCCACGAATGCGTGTGAGTGTTGGTGCATGACTGTGCATGTGTGGTGGCAGTGGCGAGAGGGAGTCACTCCACATTGCATGGGACACGGGTCGGTGGGAACTCATGCACTGAGACTTTGGGTTAAAATGCTAGTTTTGTTTTCCTAACATCCATGCATAATGATCCATTTCTGTACATAATAAAATATATTTATATATTTATATGCATAATGCTTTTATGCAAAGGAAAAAAACTTCATATATCGCTTTGGAGAATTATGTATACACTGTCCTATTCAGAACCTCTTCATACAAGTTCCTATGTACCACTGGTGTTTTCCCCTCTTTTTTTGTATCCCTCCCCCCCAAGATACTAATAAAAAGTAATCAAACTTTCCAGATTATAGAGAGGATCTATACAGCACCATACCTTTTATTCATTATTATTATTAATTATTATTCATTTTACAAAAGAAAATCTTAGAAGCAAAATATATAAAACTGCCTTGTCTTTCAGTGTCATTTATCCTGCTACAGTCTACGCTCATATGAAAAGCCATTTGTATGATACTGTCACCTTGCCATTCCCATTCCTGCTTCTTCTGCCACAATGGATTATACATAATGAGAAGGAAAAAATAATCAAGGATATGTCCAAAACAACAACAACAAAAATAAACAGGATCACTAATGCCATAACACACCCTGCAGTGACCTGTGCCTCAGCTCCTGGCATTGTCACTGCAAGTCACCTGCCGACGCCCAGCCGCTAGGCTTCCTTTAATTTCTGTGTTTTCAAACACAACTCTACAGGTGATTACGTCCACCTTGTGTGGCAGCTCCGCCCACAGCTCCTCACTGCGGCAGTGAGGGCAGCTTTGCTAAGGCAAGGCAGGAGGGGAGCCTGCTCCAGGGGGCAGGAAAGGGGCTCCTGCCTCGGTGCATGCCAGGGCAACGGCGCCCGCTGTCAGTCCGTCCTCACGAGCCAAGAGGCAAACTCACCAGCTTCCCTTGTTTTGCAACCAACCCTGGGTTGACCCTCATGGAAAACAGGGGTGTACCATTAAACTTAAGGAAAGAATAAGAACGAAACCAACCAACCAACCAACCAACCAACCAACCAACCCAACAAACAAACAAACAGGCCAGGCACATCCCCTCTCTGGAATCCAGCCGGTTGATAGGACTAACAAATTCTGTATCTTCAGAAAACCCTGACACCTGAGCAGTGTTGGGTTACGGTCATTTCCATGCGTGTGCACAGAGCCTCAGATTCCCCAGGGAGAGAAAGCAAAAATAGTTAAAGATCTATGGAAATCAAACTGGAGGCTGTAGCGGGGAGGGTGGGCAGATAGGGAAAACCTCCAAAAAGAAAAGCCAACTTAAAACATCCCATAAACCATTAATATATTGAAACACCACATACTCATTGACAAGTAACTAGTGTAAAGGCTCAGTGTGTTCTCAACAGGATGGTGCTGAACATTGTCTCCACAGCAGGTGCTTGGCCATCCCAGAAAAGGAAGATTTTGCATACTTCAGAATGAGTTCAATTCCCAACAAAAAGAGAAAAAAAAAAAAAGAAAAAAAACAGAGGGGGGAAAAAGAGTAGGCTCTTCACTCCAGTAAGGGGCCTATTAACAGTCTGCTTCATTAGGAAAATAATGCAGGGTTCACAAAGGTCGTAAGCTGTAAACAGTATCACTGTCCACTTGCTGACAGCAGATTTGGCAAAGGGTTCTCTCTCTACATCTCGTGTCAGTTTGAGGGCCTGGAGAAGAGAAAAAGAAGAAAAGACAGTGAGATTACTGCATGTAGAAAAAAAAAACCAAAAAAAAAACCACAACAAAAAAGGCAACTAAGCAAACCTCCAAACAAAACAACAGCTTACACTGAGGAGCAATTCAGATATGTTTACACCCAGCAACTTCAAACATATAGCAAGGAATAAGATGACCCTGCCTGAAAATACTTTTCCCTTGCTAAAGTTCATGTATTTCTTTGCTGGCTTAGCTACTCCCAAAAAGGACAGGAAAAAAACCCTTCTCCAATGAAAAATGATGGTCAAGTCTGATTTACAGAAACCCAGTGCATTGTCTATTTGTTAAGTGTATTTCCTGGTAGAAATAATGAGCATCTTCCACCTTTTCTCCATTTTTCACGATCACCTTTTTTCAGAATCACCTAAAAGCTGAATAAATCTTCTCTAAGTGTTTGACATCCACCACCATCCTTTGAAGGACAGATGAAGAGGATGCTCAAGACAAACAGCAAGGAGCCACAAATTTCAGTGTGGACTTTGGAGTTTTCCATTTTCCTGCTCACACAAGACACCAGCAACAGACAGGGTCCACCTGGCTTTAAACACTGGGTAGAGGTCCATCTGATTTTGTAGCCAAGAAACTTCTCTGTGGAGAGGGAAACGTGGGGAAGACACCTTGGATACAGCATGGAGATGCCTATGAAGAAACATGGTAAGTAGGTAAAACAGTGAAAACAGATGAACATTTCAACCAAGCGGGCCAAGGAGACAGAGTTTTAAAGGTACTCAGCGGCTTAAAAATAGAGGCAGGCACCACATAGGGTTTTAGAAAGTATGTACATTTAAACATTCCCACGAAGTCCTCTCTACGCTTTCAGAAAGTCCACTTGGTAGATATCCGTGCTGCTGGACATGGAGCCTCTGGCTCTGAAATGGCTTCTGAAAACAGGGCTTAGTTTTCTAAGGTCCCCTCACACCAGTTAGTACCTTTTGAGGATTTTCCCCAATACAAAAGACTGATGATTTTTTATACAGTGCAAGAACATGGGGACACTGGCTGAAACCAAAAAGCCATTGAGTTGATTGCAGGAATGTCATCTTTACTTTCAAAAGACCCTGCTATCAGGCATCTTCATGAAAAATGGTGGATGTAGTAAAACTGCTGGTTTAACCAGGACAGGCATCTCCTGCAAGGAGGATCACTCAAAGACTGTCTCCTGTCTAAGGTGCCAGGCACTGATCCTATGATAACAATTTATTAAAATGACCTATTCTGATAATGCTAAATGATTGATGGAAATTTAATCATTTTGTCTCATGGTTATTAGAGCAATAGCGTGACAGCTGCTCCCTGCTCCATTAGGGGAGGACTTCATTCAGCACAGCTTAGGGAGCAGACAGATTGTGCATTTCACCCAAACAAAATTTGGCTTTAGCCTTAATTACGTGGAGGGGTTTGGGGTAGACTGTTTTGTGAATAAAGGGATTTCCGACTGGATCAACATATTGATTTCTTCATTTTCAAAGGGCAAATGAGCGCTGGCCGTTAATGTGACTGCCTGGCAAGGACTCCATTTGGTGTGCCCTGATGGCCGTAACAAGGTCAGCAGAAGACACCCAGACAGGCCTGGGAGCCCCCAGTAAAACCTGGCTAATGGCTCATAAGCAGCTCAAACAAGTGCAAGTCCATTTCTCTACTTCTTAAAGCCTGAGCACCAGAGTGGGCTGGAAATGAGTGACTTCCCAAAGCACAACATCCTCTGAAGGCAAGGCTCGGGTCCCAAATGCCACAGCCCAGCAAGTCAGCTCCCTCTCAGGAAGCTGCCAGTTATGCTGAGCATGGGCTCAACTTGTGTGAGAAGCCTTGCTGACTTTGAATAAAGCTGTTGATTAAAAACAAAACTGTACAGAAACTCCCAATAAAACATCAGAGTATTGCTTAATGCTTAAATTAAATATCTATGTGAAATATACTATGAAACCAAGTGATGAAAAAAAAAGAAGTGGAGGATGGTTAAGTTGAGCATCTTTTGTGGAAGAGGCACAGACCAGTATTTTTTCTGGTGGGACCTGTACTTCAGAGAGTGCCAACATTTTGGAGACAGATGTACAGCTGAGGTGTGCATCACATAGCAGAATCAAACTATGTTCCACTTTCACAGCTCTGCTTACATGGACTTTGCAAATGGATTAAAAATTAAAAGAGCTAGATCAAAGTCTTAACCTGCCTGTCTTCAAATTACCCTGTAAAAGTCTGCAACAGACCCATAGAGTTTGCTTTCTGTCTCAGCACAAAAAGACTATTTACCCTGAGTTAGCTGCCTGCTGCCCCACAGTGATGAAAACTGTATCAAGGCTGGGAAACAAGCGCTCCATTTACATCTCCATTTATCACAGACTCATAGAATGGTTTGGGGTGGCAGGGACCTTAAAGATCGTCTAGTTCAATCTCCCTGAAGTGAGCAAGAACATCTTCAACTAGATGAGGTTGCTCAGAGCCCCATCTAACCTGGCCTTGAGCAGTTTCAGGGATGGGTCATCCCTCACCTCACTGGGCACCTTGTTGTGGTGTTTTACCACCCTCATTGGGTTTTGTAAAAAATGTTTTCCTTATACTTTATCTAAACCTACCTTCTTCTGGTTTAAAACCATTACCCTTGTCCTACTGCAACAGGCCCTGCTAAAAGCTTTGCAAACAGTCATGTAGGAGATGAGCTGCCCCTTCCTTCTGTCCTATTCTCTGCCCTCCCATCTTCTACCTTGCTACTGACCAGTCACAAATGCTATTCTCATTTTACTCTGTGGCCAAGCTGACTGGTTCTAATTTCCCTCCAGAAAAAACACTTCTTCACCTCTGTCTCACATCATTCCACACCTAACTGGACTCCCAAGCCCCATGCCAGCTTGTGCACCATCAGATCAGCTCTGAAGAATCATTTGTCACCTATTGCTTTCTCCCTTTGATTCCCAATGGTGACGATTATGAAGCACTGGAAATTTCTTCAGAACACAAAGGTGAAGCAATGATGATGCCCACAGCAGGGCATAGATAAAGTGCCCTGGTTTATCAGTGAGCTAACACAGCAACCAGCACATAAAGTTTTCTGCTGGAAGAAAAGCTGTGTGCTCCTTTACACAATTATTGTATGAGAATCTGCACTGCCAACACACAGCTCCTCCGTATGACAGCCTAACACAGATCTCTTGATTTGGCTGGAAGGCTTGTTGAGTGGATCTCATCTTGGAAAATAACACCCTTTAGAGGTCTGTAAAACAAGGGTTCTCCCTGGGTACCACTTTGTAACAACTCTCCAGGGACAGGAAATCCCAGTAACTACTTTCACTGTCTAGACACTAGGGATGCAAACATTTTCAAGGAAACGTGTGTCCTTTAGTGACAGATGTGCATTTGTTCTGGTGCCTCTGCCCTTCGATTTGTCATCGCCTCTAGCAACAGAGCTTCTACTCCAAAGTGGGGGTAGGCTCAAAAAGCAAGACTTGATTACATGTGGTGACATGTTAATACTCCGCCTAAGGTTTCACAGCTAAAGACTGAAAAATACACAGAATTTGTTTAAAAACAAGTAAGGAAGATAACTACTGTGGCCAGTCTTTCTATAATGACAAAATTACTGCATGAGATTTGTGTTTCAAGCACAATAAAAATTGGAAATCCCAACGCTACAGAAGGTATGCCACAGTGACACCCTACAGGCTTTGCACGTGCTGCACTAGGATGGCCCTGTGCTGAGGTCAGGGGACAAAGGACAAAAAAAAAAAGAGTCGGCAACTTAATGTGGCTTTATTTCCTGAACTTTCAGGCATGTTGCAACTTTGCTTTTTCTCTTTAAATTCTGCTCACAAAAATAGATCTTTCCCAGTTCAGAACTGAGGGCAGAGTATAAGGGTTAAAGGATGGAAAGAGGAAGAATGCCAGCACAGAACCAGGACGTATGGGACCTAAAATGTTGTGGTGTTTGTAGCTGCATAAGCACGTAAAGCACAAAAGCGTCTCTTTTCCTTCTTTTGCTGCTCTTCTTCCAATGAATGCTGCAAACCATAGGAGACAACCAAGTATTTTGAAAGTAAGTGTAACTTAAGACAGCAGATCATTCTCTCATCCTGTACCAGCTCCCTGGGAAAGAAGGCCAGAACTGTAGTGAGCTGCCACAACTATTTATAAGCAGGTTATTCTGATATCTCACTGGTCAGAATCATAAAAAAGTCCAGGTTGGAAGGGATCAGCATCATCTGATCCAACTTTCCATTCAAGACAGGCCTTAGGTTAGATTATTCAGGATCCTGTAATGTATGGAGTATTTCCAGCATGGGAGAATCCACTGCTCTTCTGGGCAGTTCATTTTACCCACAAAGGTGGGTAAAGCCCCTTCTACCCAAGGAAATTCTGAGCCCAAGCACTGTTGATACTAATTGCTGTTGAGAACCATCACATCTGGCTGGGTTTAATCTTCTGCCCTGGCCAACACAGGAGAGTTAGATACAGGACAACTTCTCTCTTCTCTCAGAAGCGCAAGGAGTGGGTTGGAAATCCTGCCAGTCTCTCAGTCATTAGCAGTGATGCTAATGACTGAGAGACACCAGCCCAGGTGTTCAACACAGCCCTTTTTAGGCAGGATGCTGCTGGACTAGAGGAAGAAGGCCAAAATACTTACAAAATACATTTTTTTAGGGGTAAAGCCCATCAGCTGGCATAAATCTGCTTTCTTTTGGCATTTGGGAGCACTGGGAAGGAGATGTCTACTGTGGATCACAAAAAGATGCGTAACTATTGCATCTGTGCAAGACCAGAGAAGGATTTTGCTTGCATTTTTTGAATCTGAAGAAAAAGAGTCACATTTTAGCGTGAAAGGCACCTGCATGGCTAGAGAAATCCTGAATTATGGGTTTACAGTGCTATGGAAACATGCTATGTAGCCATTATTCTGAATGTGCTCGTAGACAGCTTCTTTTTCTTTGCTAGGTACCAAGCCTATTTTAAAAACATCTTCCCCGCTATGGAATTTTCTTGTTTTCCTCTGCAATAAGTTGAAAATGAGAAGCCAATACCATGTTGATAAAAGGCAGAACATCTTCTATCATAACTTGCAAGTACCAGAAAAGGCAAGAGAGGAGAGATCCTACCTCAAACCCAGATTTTATCTACATTTGTATTTGGATAAAAGTCAGGAGATGTAGGCAGTGCAAGGGAAAAACAATGGGCAAGACATTCAGCTCAGTTGTAGAATGGCATAAGCACAAGCCATTCTCCACTGCATCATCTGGGAAAAGTGGCCTTTTTCCTGCAGTAATGGCAGACAGCCGTGGCTGCACAGCAGCTTCCGCTAGCCGAGCTGCATCCCCCGTCCGATTCCTGCTCAGCAGATGTCCCCTCTGCCAGACTCCAATAACTGCCACCCCGTGCAGCAATCAGAGTGGAAAAGCTGATTAAACAGCTCCAGCAGACTGGACCGGAGCGGGGCATTCCCACCAGCCAGCCACAGGTACCTGATATAATGGGGTCAGCGTCCCCACACGCTGCTCGGGACTTGACCGGGGACAGTGCTGATGGGAACATCCTGCTGGACATCCTTCTCCACTGGCACCGGGAGCTCAGGGTGGCTCCTTCCTTCATCCCCCTTCCCCAGGCCAGGACAGAAAGGCTGGCTATCGGCACACAGTACTACTCAAACGTGCGCTCCCACTGCCCACACTGTACCTGTGCTTTTGGCTGTCATCAACACAAGACTTAAACCTCTCCAGCTGTCAGTTCATCACCTGGGCTGAGTGCCCAATTGCTATGAAAAAAAGATCCTGACCTTTCCTCAGCTGCATGACACTATGTTTCTAAAATGGAGCTCTTATTACGCACTTCTTCAAGAAAATATGCTTTCATGGGGGCTATTTAAAAGTCTGGCTCAAAGGAAGGAATGAACAAAGAAAAACTACTTGTAACCAGCCCAGCTATCAGGCAAACCACATATCGAGGGACCAACACTGATCTGCAGCTCTAAACAATCATTATGACTCGTTCATATGAGGCAGATGATTTGCAAAGATTCATTCTGTAACAAAACCTGTCCACTGCTGATCCAAGGAGGAAAGCACTGGGGAGACCAGTTGATGTGGGCTGTTCTAAAAATATCAGTTTGTGCTGTCATCTGGTGAGAGTATGTCATCCTGTAATCTTAGCATCTGCAGGGACAGCAAGTTTCTGCCTAATTATTGCTGCTGAATCACATGACAAAGCATGAGGTTCTAAAAAATACATCTATATAAAACACCAACAGAAGAACACCCAAACCACAGGATAAGGCCACTGTCCTGGCTTCAGTTGCTTTACACTCACAACACAAGCCTGTGGAGGCAACGCTGGTTTTTACAGATCTTTTCCCTGTGTTAATAAAACCCCAAACAATAAACCTAGATTAAAAACATACCAGAACAAAAAGGCCCTACTCCCAGGAGGAGTGAGCAATTCATTGTATTTGTGTGTCAGCTCCTGCTGTCCTCACACAGCGAAAGTCACAGCATCCCTGCAAGCCCAGGACTGGCCTCTCTATGCAAGGGGCTTTGATGAGCTTCAGTGGGACCTCATGGGGGGGAGTCCCAATGGGGTTCGCCCAGATTTCCCCTCTCCCCCTCCCCAGCAGTCATGAGCACAGAGTTTGTTCATGTGCCACTGATGTATTCCCCAGCCAGTGAGGAGCCTGCTCAGGGCAGACCCTCCTTGGAGTTGAAGGGATCCCTGTTCTCCACAAAATAAATTTTCTGCATAGATATTTTTGTTCAAAGACTAAACTTGGCATGTGTGGAGTTCAGCTAGTCACAAAATCACCTTTCAAAACTTGGGCCGGCAGAAACAACATTTAAGTGTTACAATGCCACCACCTTAACCAGTAGTGTACTAGAAATGGAGCAAAAGAATGTGCTGTTCTTGAATTTCCTTTAGATTTTTTAAAGGCAGACAGCCCCATCTTAGCTCTGTGCACAAAACCTGGCAGCCCTATCCTTAAGACCTCATTTTTGAAAATAAGAGAGAAGGAAGTGCAGCTATGGTACTGAGGTAGATCACATGTCATCAGGTAAGAGGTCCAGTAATGCAGCTTTCATGGGCAGAGGTTTTCTGGCAGAAAACAAAAATCATCCTCTTTGTGGCAAACTGTACAGAACTCTCTGATTCCAAACTCCATCCAAATGGAGATCTTTGACTACCTATTTTCACTTTTAAGATGGTGTTGTAAACATGAAGTCGCCCTCAGACCTATTCAGAGGCATGAATTGTACACAGAAACAGGCTGAAGACCAATTAACAAACTGGCAAGTAGTCCAAGCTGATATGGACTAATTAAAGACTAACAGACATTTTGCTAGGTTTTCTAAGATTTATTTTCACCAGAGATGTTAATCATCAAGTGCGAACATTACGTGACGTTGCTATTTGCAGCTTGTGTATTCTGCAATAAGAAGATGTGGGACCCAGATGATACTAGTGGAAAATGAGTGACTTTAACTGATCTGCTAAGTATTTTACATGTGATTTTCAAATAAGTCAACCTCAGTCCAGTACAGCTCTGCTACAGAGCCCAGAGGCACCCTGATAAATGACATACTGAAATCTCGTTCAGAAGATGCAGCTTAGATGAGTTTTTCAGACTATGACACCAGCTCAAGAAGTCCCTGCCCTGCTCATGCTAAGCCTCTTTCTCTACCCCATGCCCAACCGTGCCACCATTGCTGTCTGCATGATGCCATTGTAAACTGGACCACTGAAACTATCCAGGTAAAAGCAACTTCTTGGATGGGTTTTGGTGCTGGAGAAAATGTTTGCTCATGCAGCAACTGTTCACCAGCTCCTGAGCTTCCAGGCAGCAGCAAATGTCCTGAATAGCCTTCCCTGATGCTGTTTTGGGATTACTCTTTGGCAAAAGCCACATCCCTTTGGACTTGCCAGGTGAAACAGATTCCAGAGCAAAGTGCAGAGTTGTGGGAATCCCAGACTAAGAGAAAGACCCATTAATTTCAAAGTAAAAGGTATTCTAGAGACATATGAGGGAATAGTGATGTATTTATTGCTAAACCCGCTGAAATACCCAGGTGATGATTGTCTGAGTGGGTGGAGGGCATTATCTAGTGCTTTTGGAAAGCAGGTAGAGATAGAAGAACAGAGGCCCCAGGCAGTATAAAAGGAAAAAAGTTATGGCTGAGTCAATAAAGAAAAAAACAAACAAACAAACTGATTTTCTCCATTCCTTCTTGTAAGAGAAAAAAACCCAAACCAAACCCAATTCATTTATATGCTTCAATGAGGGCCCTCTGAGAGGCTGGGCACGGGCAGCCTCACAGGCACAGGTCAGTGGGTGGCATTGGGCAGGTTCTTTGCAGGGACCATGCACAGGCTCGTGTGCAGCAAACGTGCACAGCCACTAAACCTGCAAACAGTGGCATCTCCTGCGGGGTTTTTAAAATTTCCCTATGAAGAAATTTTAGTTGATTTTCTTCCAAAGTAAACCTCCCTCTATACCTAAGTATGTATAAATTAAATACCTGTGTATTTGCCTTCTTTCTTTTCTTCCTGAAAACTGACTCCAATGTTTCTCTTATTTTTAACAGAAAACACAGCACTCACTATTCCTAGGTATGCCAATAATCCATTGTAACTGCTTTTGCCTGCCTGCAAAACACACCTGGCTACCCTTGTGAAACGGGTTTAACATACGCAATTGCCAGGCTGTTCTGCCAAAAATGTTCCCCAGTCTTTGGGCTTGTAAAGGTTCATTACCGGGGTCATGAACATTGCTGAGAGAAGATTTTAATTCAGGGATCCCTACTGCTATAATGGAGAAGTAACCAAGAAAACGATTGCATCTGATGTCATGCGAAAAGCCCCTATCAAATCCTGAGATGCTCAAAGGGAGGCAAACTCTCAAACAGCGCTGCTTAACAGATGAGGAAGGGTGCATGATGAACCAGCTCAGCAGAAATCATCTGCGCTTGCACCTGATACCGGAGGCACCCCGCAGCAGCCGGTCCACTTGTCAGGGAGAGGGAGAGAGGCTTCCACAGATGACTGGACAGTAATCCGCCAAGGAGAGCTGTCTCGTTAATAAATCTGTCCTCTGCAATGAGACTCTGCTCACACAGATGTGTCAGTTCCTTTATTCGGAGGGAGCAGCCTGAAAAAGATCACGGCAGCTCTGCTTTCCATGGATGCCAGAGGCTGGGGTGAAGAGGCAGCAAGGAGCATCAGTGAGGAGGTGGGGTGCTGTCTCTCCTCCACTCCGCCCACACAAGTCCCCCTGCGGCGGCTGCTACCTACATGCAGCACGCAAAGCTAGGGAAGCAGGAGGCTGCCCTGTTTGCCTGTGTCAAGCAAAACTGTCAATAACATGTATTTTTCAGACCCTATTTCACAGATTGTACTGCTGGATGTTGCACAGCAATAAAGTTCCTACGGCTTTTTTTTTTTTTGTTTGTTTGTTTGTTTTTTTGTTTTTTTGTTTTTTTTTTTTTTTAACATTGTGCAAAGAAGGTTTTTAAATCCAAGCAGCTCAAGCACCTGAAGGAAGAGAGAACTGGTCAGCAAGCATGACCTTCTGCAAATTTTTGCTTCTTCATCCTTGAATCAATTCTCTCTTTTTCTCCCTTTCTTTTCCTAAATTCTCCAGTTTTGGAGCTGAAGAAAGCCCAAGACTCATCCATGCCCTGGCCTTGCCAAGTTGCTCCATGCTCAGGGTCTGTGGGAAGCAGTGTTCTCCACAGTCCATCTCTTGGCTGAGCACTGCAATGCTCTTGCTAAGAGTGAGAAGATGTGCAAGGACCAGAGTAAATCCTTGCACTGACAGAGAAAGGCCTGGGAACACAAACCACTCCTCGGGTCATGGCAGTTTTGCAGATCGACTGAAAGGAGGATGCCCGGGCAGTCTCATTCTCCCTCACAGAGAGCAGATCACAGCACATCTCCTGAGGTGCTCCCTACACACAGGAAACAGGAAAACATTCTCGAGGTTCACCACTGCTGCTCACCTACCACAAAGCTTCCCCTTGAACATCTAACTGTGAAACAGTGAATGAAAACGCAATTAAAGATGAAAGGGGCAAATTATGCACCGTAAAGTCAAAGGACACTGACTCCTTTCTGTCCTTCAACTGGAAAATAAGGAAGCTGGAAGTAAGCTGCAAACTGAATTAATGCCTCATTTAACCTCACCACTGAGATGCTCTACATACTATTCTGAAGTTAATAGAACACTTTCAATAATTCATAGTTAACCTTTTATCCTATCACATTTTGAAATTTACCCCTGTATACTAATAAATAAACAAAGGAGAAAGGGTACTTTGTGTGGCACCGGCTCTATGAGTCAGGGAATATGCATGTGTGAGCAGGCAGAGGTATAGGCAGGATCCTGCAGAATCACAAAAGGATGACAGAAACAATGATTACAACCCCAGCTGTAGAAAATAAGCAATGGGAAAAAATATTTCAATCTGAAAAAAAATTATTCTGAAGAAGCTAACAGTTAAAAAACACCTATGTCAAAACCCAAATCTACAGATATTCTCTTGGAGAAATCCAAAAGAAAAAGATATCTACCCATTCAGGGGCAGAGGGAGGAGGACAACAGTTATTGCATACTTAAAACATTAAGTAGGCCAGGATATTCCTGAGACCAGGATCCCACCAATATACAATTCCTCCATTTGATACCTTTTTTTGGCCAAGAAACACAATTTTACAAAAAAGCAAACCCAAACAACTTTGCTAGTGTTTCTATGCCACAGCAGCAGCACAACTCAGATTCTGTCCAGATCTGTCCCACACACCTGATCCCCAGTGAGTGCTCTGATCTTGCAAAGACACTCTCTCTGTTCCCCAGCAGCAACACTGCTCCACTGACTGCAGAGCCCCTCGCCCCATCCCTGTGCAACACAGCCTGGCTACATGTGGCACCGGCTGCAAGAAAGAATCCATCTGTTGTGACTTCAAAGATGAAGAGTTAGAGCTCTGCTGTTCCTAAAAACCACAAATATTCCACCTTGGTTTGCCTGATTTGTCATTAACATTTCTCATACCTAAATTAAGAAGGGCGCTGAGCACCAGATGCGTGCTGACAGTGTTTCAGTCGAGCAGCTTTTATAGCTTAGCCTCGTTTCCCTCCACACCTCCACGTTTCTTGGTTGTGCCTGTTGCATACCAACACACAGCAAGCCATCACAAGCCAAACTGCTATTATTAGTGTGCACTAACTATTAAGGGTTTGGTGCAAACTTCAGTAAAACTAAGGAACCGATTACTTTACCACATCTATGGGGCACTGACCTGTTTGCCCGTTTTCCCTGTTCTCAAAGATCCTTCAGCCTGGTACCCAACTCTGTGATGAAGCCTGTTTAGCACCAGTGAAGTTCCCCACATTCAGACTGACAACGTTCTGAGCTGAGATGAGGGAATCAAAGTTAAAATCCAGCCCATCGGCATCCATGAGTTCACTGCGGATAATGGACTCCATATCACACTCCAGGCTCCCATTGAAAATATCCAGGTCCAAGTCACTCGGGAATTTCTCATGTCCCATGACCGGGAGGTTCATGCTAGAGGAGTACAAAGAGGAGCCTGACAGCGGGTCAGAAAGTGTTTGCATAGACTGATTGACAGGTGACTGCTGATGTTTGCTGGATCCCAAGCTGTTGGAGTCACTCAAGCCTATGTTACTGATGGAATTGGACAAGGCACGGCTCCCACTAAGAGAGGAGTTGTGGGACTGGTGCTGGTGATGGGACAGGTTCTGATTGACCAGGCCGCCCTGGCTGGACTGCGCAGCAAAAGACATCATGGGGTCATTGCGGAGCATTATGTTCCTGCGGGAATTCTGGGCGGACACAGCTGTGCTGGCTTGTGACATGAGTGGGTCGGACTGTGTCATCATGACGTCGCTGTGACTAAGCGCATCAGAGGTGAGGAGATCCTGCAGCGTCTGGTTGTTGTAATGAGAAATGGAAGAGAAGGTGGCCTGCTTGTTCTCCTGAATTGTCTGCATGGGTGACTGGCGGAGGGAATTCAGGGACGACGGCCCAAACACAGCGTTGTTGAAACTACTTGATGGGGAGCCCAGCCCTGAACCTTTGGAACCATAAGGAAAACTGGAGCTTCTCTGCATTATCCCTCCTGTGGGTGACTGCTGGGAGGGAGGGAGTGTTATATTGTCCAAGAGATCATCCATGAGGTTATCCGTCAGTCCATCATTCAAGTTCATTGTCCCAGCCATATCAGTCAACCTAGGCAACTCCACAGTACACGGTTTGTTTACCGACGGGGACAAGCTCGATGGACTGCTGTACAACATGGGAGAAAGTGGAGCGTCGTCATCTTGAACATCATCGAGCTCGGTGCTCGCCAAAATCGGTGACAAGCGGCCACTGATCGTACTGGCGTTTGAATTTGTACGGGAGCGAAAATCTGTCCAAGCATCCAGCTCATCGCTGCTGCGGGAGGTGGGACTCCCTGGCCACTTGGAGAGCTGGGAAGGGCTGTCCTCACTCGTCTCCTGGGCTGTCTGCAGGGCTGCCTTTTTCTTTGCCGCCCGCCCTCTGCTCTTGGTGTACTTGTTGCTGTTGTCCATCGACACAGCGCGTCTCCGGGGCGCCTTGCCGCCTTTTCCACCGTCGGGATTGATCATCCACCAGGAGCTTTTCCCAGTGCCTTCATTCTGCACCCTGACGAATCGGCTGTGGAGTGACAAGTTGTGCCGGATCGAATTCTGCAGGAAAGGAGCAAAACAAAACATCAAGACTGGCACCCCACTTCTTTTACAACCCAAATCTCAGTCATTAAACCAACATCCCATGATAACAGCAACATGAATAAAATCGTTGAACCCTCCTGGACACCTCCGTGAATTTCTCTGGTGCTGGATATGGGAAGGCTGGAGTGTGACTGTGGCATGGCAGGATCCTGCTGTAAAGCAGGCCCCAAGCTTGCTCTAGCTGTGCATTCCTTGTGCCCATCTCTACATCCCTAAAAGCTTCATCCCGAGAAAAGGAGTCTGACATTCCCGATAGAAAGAAGCTAGATGTTTCTCCCTTACTTTTGACTCAGGACAAACTATTACTATCAGTAATCTAGCCATCAGTTCCTTGAAATAAAAGCTGCAAAGGCACAGCAGAAATCTGGCTGGAGGGGTAGTCACACTCATCGCAGCCTCTGCAAATGTCTTTTTAATTCTTCATGGGCACGTGTGCTGTATATTTGTTATAATAATTCCTGAGAAAACTGCAAGTGCTGTTGCTCCTCTCCCACAGGCACTCTGTGCATGACTAAGCTGTACTTTCTCTCTTGATTAGAGGCACCAGAATTATGCCCATACGGCAGTAGCTGGCCAGCTGTCCCCTCGCTATAGTATCCTCACAGTCTTCAAAACATGATGTGACACAGTATGCAACGATATCCCTGTCCCCGTAAGCTGCTGGATACAGAGCTGTATAAAGCTGCTGTACACAGCTGGATGCTCTGTGTGGTACAGGATGCTATGAAATACAGGGCTCTCAGGGGAGCCTGCACACAGCCTCTTCTGGCATCCTACCTGCTTGCACTAGTCAGCAGCATCCAACTAGTCAGCAGCCCAAACACCACGCTGGCTCAAACCGACGATAATCACCTCAGAATCAGAAAGAGCCTGAGAAAACCAGCCCACGGTACCCGCAGAGAAACCAGATTTAAACCAAAATAACTGAGATGAAAATCCTACTCCGCTCATCCTGCTGATCTTGTGCTTAAAATATGGATCAAAGAAAGGAAAAGCAAATAGTATTTGTTAGTGTGAATGCTTCCAGGTTTGGTAAACCAACATTTTTTTCCCATGTGGAAGTCAAAAGATTTTTGGAGCTATCCCATATTTCTTTGAAAAACTCCTTGTGCTATTCCTCTAAACTTAAAGAGTGCATTTTTTTTTTCTTAGGTTTTTGCAATTACCAAGTGTATCTATGAAAAGGATAAAATCACATTTGTCTTATCAATGTCTTTTAAAAACACATAGTCATCAAGACCATTACACAATCAAACCATTCAGAACAAGTGCCCTTCATTTACATAAACACTGAAGAAACTCCAGATTTAAATGGGCAAAGAATGAATCAGTCAACAAATCGTTCACCAGCACCTCAATATTTGCATCCTTAGGAAAAATGGATGCTTGACATAAATAAACTGGAGATACACATAAAGAAGTACAGCCCAGCTTTTTAAAAAACAATTCTTTTCAGTATAAAATGCCTTTCTTTCCCCACTGTTGAACATTGTGGTTTTTGTCAGATTGTGAAATGGAAAACATGCCTGAAGTTCTTGCACACAGACAGCAGACGTGGTTGTGATTATCACTTAATGAAAAGAGAAATCATATGGACCATGCTTCAAAACAGCAACTGTTATGTTTTAAGCAATTTACACAAAGCAGCTGATCAGACTTTGCTGACATGCTCCAGAGAAGTTTGGGTCAGTGCCTCAGCTATAAACATGTCCATTTCTGAGGGACTATCGTGCCATCAAAATATGGTGGATTGAGTTGCACCATAATAGTTCTTCAGTCTAAGGAGGGAAAAAGCTTTTTATTGTTTAACTGATGACATTTTAACCGTATTTTGAGTCTGGCAACAGTTTAACTTCTAATAACTAGGCACTACTCCTTACTTCCTCAGGTTTCTCCCTGTAAAACTGGCTGGAGAACTGATTTTTTTTTTAAATAACCTTTCTTGATATTCCAGCTTGTACTGCATCTCTGCAGGTAGCTCTCACCCTCATTCCCTGTAACTTCCATGGACAACCACTTGTGAGAATATCTGCATTGGGATTTCTCCATGCAAAGTCCAGACCAGGCTTCAAAAGCCATACGAACCATGCTGTTCCCCACCTAAAAATGCTAGGTATAAGAATACATGGCATCATGACTCTTGCTAATGAAAAACAAATCTAAGAGAGGAGAAACACTTGAGGTGGCATATGCAGTGTGCCATGCACAGCTTCAGATATAAAAACACTTAGCCAAAGTGCCAGCAGCTAACAGTTTTCAGCCTATAGTATTCTCATAAAAGGGCTTATTTCTGCTGCTGGTATCTGTAGGATGAAAATATTTGGCCTAAAACCATAGGAAAAATCCTAAATGGTAAAATTGTGAGATAGAGGCACCTCTCAGGATGAGGACTCCTGCATGTGCGGATATGTATGAACACATGTAATTTTCTTATTATATCTTTCTGCTCAGTGTCCATTTTACACAAATAATAGAAGAATGTAATAATCCTTCTGCACTGAAAATTGGTGGTTATAAAAAATCCAAGCAGTTTGTTTTCCTTTACATTAAGCACTATGCCACTTATAATCCTGCTTCTGTTTTTCTTTGCTTTTCTTCTGCAGGAAGATTTTCTTAAGCATAATTATGGGCTAATTTATTTTTATGTACCCCATCTCCACCCTCTCTTCAAACACTGCCTTAAAACCCACTTCTTTCACGTAACCTCTCCCACTAACCTCTTCAGCAACAGTATCTTGACTTTTTTGGTTTCTCCTTCTGCTGGATGCCCTGCAAAATCAAGTTAGGGCTGGATCCTATTATCCTTTCTCATGCAAGTTTTGCTACAGAAGCCACCAGGATTGACAACTCACATCAGTAAAGGTTGTTGCACTGTGCTACCAGGTGGCAATCTGGATGGAAATAACTGTATTTTCTACATGTTTTCTGAGCTGTCAAAAATATTCCCATCTACTAAAATGATAGGAAAGTATATGGGGACAATCGTTGCTCACAACCATGTGCATTACTAATACATGACCATGCAACAGACCACAAAGGAGGTGGGGAAGCAAAGAAAATACAGTTTATCATTTGAAGCCACTGCTGATGAAATTAACGGGGATTTGTCTTTGACTTATGTGGGAGATGAATTAGGCCATAATGATGGAAACTTAACACATTTTTCAAGGCCAAAATGCAATGAGAAACTAAAAGATCCATAAAGGAACTTCCATCATGTGTCCTGGAGACCATATGTAGATGGGATAGATGCTAGCCAGGCTGCAGACAGCCCAGATACCACCGATGGGTACAACATATGGACTGTACTCGAGCAGAGCAAAAAAGAAATATGATGAGCTCCTCCCTTTATTAGTGTTACTATTTATACTGGACTTGAAGAATGTCGTGTGCTCCACTGAAAGCCAGAAGACTGAGGTTCCTGCAGATAACATCTAGAGCATCATGTACTGCCCTGAGGCCAGACCAGCTGCATTGATGTCTCCTTTGAAAGTGGTCCTGCAAGAAGAGGGACTGTCCCTGGAGACAAGGAAGACTCAGGGCAGAGGATCACACAAATCGGGCAAAACTGGCATGAGCGGAGGGTGGTGCAGTGCCACAGGCAATCAGAGTTGCTGTCCTCCCTTGGCCAATGGCACCAGGAGAAGGGCTGAGCTGGGTGCCCAGAACAGCCAGGGCAGCAACATCAGGGCTTATACCACTTTCCCCAAACTCAGGGACACGCTCTCAGCTTCAATAAATGTTGATCCACTGCACTGTGTTTTATTTGGTTAATACTCCTCCAGCTACATTTTGCTCGCAAGAAAATCCCCCGAGATCAGCTACCATGTCCTAATTACATGAGTCTCTCTCAATATTTTGATAAGACTGCAAACGGGCAAGCTGACAGAGAGGACACCCAAACATTTCCAAAGTGTCGTATCCGTAAATTGATACAAACAACTGAATGAGACTCCCAAGGAGGCTGAGATGTGTTATTTCAACACTCAGACCTGGTCAGACAAGAGCAGCAAATGTCTGAGCTTTCAAAATGGAGAAAATTCCCCCTCCCTGTGCCCATTTCAGCCTCTTCCAAGCCATGTTTACCTTGTGGAGCCTGTCCACTAACTCAGACACCAGCTGCAAGTGCTTCCACTGCAGTACAGAGTCTTTTTTGTCTGGAAGCAACATGTGGTATCAATTTATCATCCTCGACAACGCAACAAGGAATCCACTTGCTTTAAAAATAAAATGAGAGTTGTGTAACTTAACTCTTAAAAGTCTCTGCCTTTTTTTTTTTTTTAAAAAAAAGAAAGAAAAAGCCTAAAGATTAGCAAGATGAGGTGCAGCTGGGGGCTGACAAGTCCAAGTCCATCCAACACTGGCATGTTTTTCTTTCAGTGTTTTGTAGTGAGTAGCAAAATTGCTATTTCAGATATGGGCTCCTAAACTGTAAAGTTAGGGCTAAGAATCAAAAGCAGTAGTTTAACAAGTGGTATATTAGGACATGGTGGGAGAAAAACAAATATTATCTGCAGACCCATAAATGCTCCTAATGCTCACTTGGGAGAATTACACTTTATCCTGTATTAACATATATAATGTTTTTACTTCACCATAAGAAGTTGTCTGGTGGCCATAAAGCAGAGAAAGGTGTCAGATCTAATACCACTGAAAAGAAGCCATGAAAATAACTCCTTTTTATCAACCTCCAGCTGAACAGAGGGAGTCCAGCTTCTCCATGGCTCTGCTTGCTCACTAGAATTTCAGTTTTCAGCTTATGTCATCTTGCTCAAAATGTTGTCACACAAATCTTGTTTGGGATGAACACCCCTAGAGACAGCTTCCACCAAGAAATTATTTTCTTTAAGAAAACCCTACTGTTTTTTGCATCCAGTGGTTGATGAAACTGAAGCCTCTTAATAATTCAACACATTTTGCCCACATGTCCAGACCAGTGTCTGTGCCTTCTCATGAAGTAACTCAAAACTTGCTTCAACTACCAGTTTTCACAGAATCATAGGATCATAGAATATGTTGAGTTGGAAGGAACACATCAGAATCATCAAGTCCAACACCCAGCCCTGCACAGGACACCCCAAGAGTTACACCATGTGCCTGAGAGCACTGTCCAAACACCTGAACTCAGACAAGTGATGCTGTGACCACTTAACTGGGAAGCCCAACCATTCTCTGGGTGAAAAACCTTTTCCTGATATCCAACCTAACCCTCTCCTGGCACAGCTTCATGCCATTCTCCTGTGTCCTGTCACTGGTCACCACAAAGAAGGGATCAGTATCCTCTCCTCCTCTCACAAGAAGTTGCAGACTGCAATGAGTTGCCCCCTGAGTCTCTTTTTTCTCCAGGCTGAACAGACCAAGTGATCTCAGTGCTCCTCATATGGCTTCTCCTCAAGGACCTTCTCCATCCTTGTGGCCCTCCTTTGGACACCCTTTAATAGCTCAATGTCTTTTTTATACTGTGGTGCCCAAAACTGCACACAGAACTAAATGGATGCTGCATCAGTGCAGAGCAGAGTGCATTTTACACTCTGATTTGTAAAAATCACATTTTACATTTCACATGTTTTGCATTTTGTTTGCTTTAAAGTCCCCAGGGAGATTCAGTTGCAAGGAAACAGATGCAGTGGCTAAAGTTCCCAGTTGTGTGCGTGTACATAGGAATTCCTGGTGAAAGGGATTTGCAAGCCTAGGGAAGCTGATCTTTAGGAAGGACCAATCTATTGGTTCCATACAGTCCCTTGTTGCCTAGCTCCATAAGGCTGAAGTGCTACTCTTCTCAAAGAACTTTGAAATCCCAAAGAGGTCTCAGAATTTCTTCCTCTTTCCTATGAGTTTTTGCAAACCAGAAAAATGTATATAATTTAATAAAGCAGTGAGTGTGTTCTGCAGATACAGGAAAAGCAAGAACTAAAACATAAAGAGAGTTCTCCTGCAGTATGTATCTAGCCATTTTGTCCTGATATACCTATTTTTTCATATCAAACCAAATATTATGTGTTCCAGATTGTTATATTTTCCCTAAACTATGAAAGCTACAGGGACAAAAAAGGCATTAAGAAAATTACACACAGAAAAATAAATCTTTTCTGACACCCAAAGTGGTTTTGATGCCTGATGTTTGGTATCATCTGTATGCTCCCTAGGCAGCTCCCAAAAATCCCACCAGCTGTTCAGCAGAAGCAGGCAGCCAGAGCACACTAGAGTCCTTCACACCCAGATGGCAAAGGCACCATCCTCACACCCATGGATATGTGGGGTGACACAGGCTCAGCCCTACCCAAGCATGCTCTCCTTCAGGAAAAGAGAGGAAAAAAAAAAAATTCCACAGATTTAAGAGAGTCAGCTCAGCATCTGAAAGGTGGCTCTGTGGTTTCTCCTTCTCATCCTCTCTTCAAAGGAGTTTTCTGACGATGGTAGGGGAAGAACACTACAAGAATCCTCTGCTATGATGAGCTCTGCACCTCTGCCATTGTCTCTCCACCCCAGAAGAGTAGATCCTTGAGGGATTTAAGCTGCTTGGGAGAACAGTAAGTCCAGGAAAGGTTTATCCCCTGAAAAGTGCTGGCTCGGACAGGAGTACAGGGATCTGCCTCCATCCTGCACACAGGGCACCGCGCCGTGCCACATTACCACAGGAGAAAGTGATTAGCACAGGGAAAACAAAGCCTCCCCGACACGCATGCCATGCTTCCCCAGCTGTGCTGGCCACGAGGGCAGGCAGCGAGGGACTGCCCAGCAAGGGGGCTTATGACCTCCTCCTTAAAAAGGAAAGCATCTCAAAGCATGGACCTATGGGAATTGAGTCATGACTTGAAAGTTTTTCCTTAAAAAAAAAAAAAAAAAGAAAAAGTAAAAAAAGTTTAAAAAATTAATTCTAGTTAAAACAACCACTGCCTCTCTCTTTGCAAACAGTGATATTGCAAATTGCTATGCTGACGTAAATGAAACTTAGCTGAAAATATACACTGCCTGGAAATTGCCTCAGAGCACCATGCTTCCAGTTAGCAGAAAAATCTCCAGTTATTTTACAGTCAGACATGCTCTGACCACATGAGGATTCTAATAAGTAACATTTGTTTTGCTGTGAATAGAGCATGCTGGTTGTCGTTTACACTGGGTGTTGGGAGACAGGAAGCAGAGTGCAAGGAAAGTGCTGATACTTTAACACAGCTGTGGAACAGGAAGGTCAGGCTCTCCAGCAACCCCTCCCAGTGTCAGGAGCCAGGTACTTCAGCACCCTTTGCTATAGGAAGTCCCCTAAAAATTAAATTGTTATCCTCTTCATCCTATGGCAATGCTTTTCCATATTAGAATAGGATTTGGGAATCAGGAGGCAGGCACTGTCATTGAGAGGTTGCTAGGGCACCTTGTCGAGGCACCTTTTTCAGTCCCTTCCACCCATTTCATATTGTGGCTGCCCAAAAGTCAAAAACACAGTTGATTTAAATGAAAGGATTTAACTTAATTAAGAGCAAGAATTTACTGCGAGGCATTGCTCTTGCAAGGTGAAATCCCAAGGCAACTCATCACAGGCTTGACCGGGACATGAACAGTGTGAGCAAGAAAATGGGAGATGTTTCCACTTACTGAATTTAAACCCAAGGAGTTGCATACAAAAAGGCTGCAATGGACACACAGGGCTGGGTCTTTGCAGAGCCAGAACAAAACAGTTGCAATTTCTGTTCAGGACTGGTATCACCAGCAGATAACATCTTTCTTTTCTCCTGTTGTTTCCCAATGGCAAGCCCCAGCATTTCAAGTGTTTCCACTGTAGGAACTTTGGAAATAACACCATGCTTCATTTGTGGAGCTCCTTCAGCACAGCATTGCTGCATTTCTCCTCCACGCCATGGAGCCCCCAGAGAAGTGCAGGCACACACAACTAATCAACCTGAACACTGTACGTAACAGTAACTCCCACAAAAACAGCTACTCCTGTCAGCACAGCCCCAATCCACCAGCTGCTGAAGCTACCAGAAGAGTCCTCCCAAACCTCAGTGGTCATCCAGTTAGACCTCAATGAAAACAATGCAATTTTACTGCAAGGCACTTTCATCATGAAGCCTTTGGGTTTGTATTGCTAGAAAGAAGATCTACGGGGAAAAAAAAAAAGTGCCTCTGTTTTTCATTTCTTAGACGCAAAGATCCCAACACAACTCTCATGCAGCATTGTGGAAGCCAATTCTATTTTTACTCATTCTCAGCATATGGCTGTTACTATACATTGACTATTTAGAAACATGTATGGGCGTTCTTTCATGCCTTTATAAATAAATGTGAGTGATGCTACTGCTTATAATAATTCACTAAAAATAGTAGCTTCCCATGGAAGATCACAAAAGCCTCTCACTGCTGAATCACCTATTATAAATTTTTATTTTTTTAATTCTTTTGCGGTCATGGGTTGATTTTTTTAACGCTTTCTAAGCCTATGAAATGCAACTAAACCAGCAACAACTCCCACCACACAGTGGCAAGGGAGGAGTACAATCCTTGTGCGTGGAGACAGCATTCCAGGGCTCCTGAAACCCAGGCTCAAGGCTGCCCTGCACACGGCTCTGCAAAGTGCTAGCTCTGAAATGATAGACTGTTAAACACCCAGCCTGGATTAATTGGAAGTGTTGAGCTGCACACACTAAATTGCAAATCTGGTGACAGTTACAGCAACATGTGCGTGATGAGAAGAGCAGATCCTATACACTGTCACCTGACTGAGTTTGGTCTGGCCTGAGCATGCCCTTCAAAAGCCAGCACAGGCACCTGAGACTTCGCAAGAAAGCCCACAAGCAACCTCCAAACCAGCCCCCAGCATTTCTGCTCTGTCAACTAATCTGAAACAGGACCCCTCTCCTGTGCTATTTTAAGCACGTAATTACTTTATTATTGAACCAGAAGATACTATCTGATTAAAAAAACAAAACAAAACCAAACAAAACAAAACAAAAAAAAAACAAAAACAAAAAAAACCCCCAAACAAACAAAAAAAAAAAAAACAAAAAAAAAAACAAAAAAAAAAACAAAAAAAAAAAAAAAAAAAAAAAAAAAAAAAAAAAAAAAACCCCAAAACAAAAAAAAAAAAAAAAAACCAAAAAAAAAACCAAAAAAAAAAACCAAAAAAAACCAAAACCAAACAGCATTTTAAAATATTATGTGCTTCAGTTGGCAGCTGAGGTGGCAAAGAGAATAGTCCTGCTCCCCAGACCTGAGCTCATGGGGAAGCTGGGTATGCACCTAAGCATGGCTCTCAGTGGGTCTTGACAGTGACTTTTACAGGCAAAAATCCCTTGGGAGCCTCACAAAGGGCAGCTGGTGTGGGAACACGCAACTGTGACTCCAGATATTCACTGAGTTACTGCAGCACTGGGGTGGACAGGGTGTGAATTAGGAGACAAGGGATAAGTGAACACAACAACTTGAAAAACAGGTATCTCCTCCTTCACGACTCCAGACTGGATAGCTACCAATAAATACCTGAGCACTCTTCAAAACGTAATGGCAGCTGTAAAATATTAATGCCTTTTGAAAGTAGAAAGTGATCGGTTTTCCTTTTGATGTATTCTGATGTGCATTCTGCTTTCGTCCTGAGAATAACACATGGGTCCTCCCTAGCCTCTTGGTTACAGAGATTTCTGTATTTTCCCTCTGCATTGGGGGACGTATTTCAAGCACTGCACTTAGGGGTATATTTGAAGAATCATACAGACTTTCTTTCTCTAAGCACAAACACAACTCATGCTGTGACAGATGACATGGGTGGACAAAAATATCCACCTCCACACCATTTTTACAAGAACAGTAGCAAGGTGGGTTTACTCCAGAAGTCTTTCCCCAGCCCATTCTTTGATCTTTCACTGATATATTGCATCAGGGCACTCAATCCCAAAACCAGGTCTGCCCAGAAACTCACCACCAAGGCATGTGGCTTTAGTTTCCATGCTGTCATGCCCTGGATGTAATCTCCAAGTTGACAGCATTTGATTATTTTTTCCCTCCCTATGGACAAAGCTCTTCTGCAGACTTAAAATCTAGGCAGCTCCAGGTCAGACCTGGAGCTAGTGACACCAGCCACCCTTGGGAGTCCTAGGGGGAAATGGGCACCTCCACCAAACAGGCCCACCAGCCTGTCTCCCTGTTCTCGTCTCAGAGTGCCTGACCCTCTCCACTGGTGGGGGCAGATCTCATCCTCCAGCAGGGACGTTTTGGGATGGTGCCTCCCAGGGCACAGCAACTTCAGGGAGCTCCTCCGCACCCAAACCAAACTCCACGTCTCCACATTCATCCCAGCCTCACCTAACCCCACTTATGAACTGTTTTAGTTTTCATTGAACCTCACCTCACTTAGATGACTTGCATGTTACTGGTTCTACCGGATTTTTAAAATTTATTTTCTGTTTACTGCAGGGACAAAATATACCTGAGGAGCTGACAAAAGGGAATATGACACCTATTACAATGCCAATGAATCAGCCCTTTGCTACAGCAAGCAGGACATTCCTGTTTCACACGTAACTGGCAGCAGCACCATCCCAGAAACCTCACAATCCAGGTAAATGCACAAGTACGAAAGTAATTTTTTTAAGCTGTTTACCTTATTTGAGAAAATAAAACCATTGCCATTGATACAGTCATAATCCCAAGTGCTGAATGAGCCTAAAACTAGACTGTGTCAAAATGCTTCAGCACTTGATGCTTTGTTAAAGCCCCACCCCAACACCAGGGCCTGAATAGCACAACAATGAGTGGAGGAGCCTTTTCATGTTCTGGATTTGAACCTGTACACATGAGTAATCCCTCCTGAGGCTGACACTCGGGCCATGATGGGGTCCTTATATTGCTCCATACATGCTTTTTTCAGAAGCAGCTGTGGAGCCACAGGGCAATGGGTTTTAGGACCTTGACTGTGTCAACAGCAAGAGCTGTCACCAGGTATTATAACAAGAATTATCTACCCTGTAGGATCAGTGTGATTGAGCTCCACACGTGGAAAGGACTCCACCCGTAGAAGACACTTGCATCTGAAAGTTTACAGCCTCAATGGACAGACAAAGAAGCACTAACTCAACAAAGATGCTACAGAAAATAAAATCAAGAGACTTGTTCTGCTTTCATTTGCTAGCACAAACCAGCCTTGCCTTCCCTGCCCTTCAGGACAGGCCTTGAGGCAACTTCACGGACACCATCCTGTATGCTGGAAAATTCTAAGTTTTGACTTGCTGAATCAAAATCTATGTGTTTGGGGGTTGCAGTAGCCATATGGACTCCAAGATGGCTCTACAATTCCTCCAGATCTCCCATATAACTTTCTGCTTCTTAGAGAAATTATCCCAGATCCCACATGGGTTGGGTGGACACAGGCCGCATTTGGTTTTTAGGAGAACATAGTTGAGTTTTATTAGTGGAACTACACTGCTTGAAGTAAGCTCTTTTTCAACACCTACATATTCAAGACACAGGGCAGATTTTTAAGGACAATGCCAAGAATGATGATGCCTTTGTACATCATCTTCTCTTATAACACTGTTCACAGCATTCATAGCTCAAGAATGCAAGGCCTCCTAAGTATGCCAGGTATCATTTTCATAACCAAAGTACACAAGAAACAAGCACCTTCAAGTTGCAGTTGAATAGATGAGGGCAAAACCAGCGAGCAATGGCAAATACTTGCGGGAATATTTTCCCTCCCTTGGAAAGGGGAAGCAAGAACCCTGAGATGTACATACATTAAGAAAGGCCTGCTAATACTTTTGCAAAATGAGATGATATGCAAAATATAAAATGGGCTTATTAGCTTTCTGCTTTTTATTTCCTTCTTCTTCTTCCCAGCACCACCCCCCACCCGCCCCATGACTGAATTTGAGAGGTGATGGAATATCTAGGAAAAAAAAAACAAAAGGAACCAGGCTACTTTCTGGGTTAAGGTTAGAAGAAGGGGAATGAAAAAACAATGATATGGAAGAGTCCACACTCATCTCCAGTTTGACTTTTTTCAGAGCTAGTGGAAACTAATTCTTTTTACAAGGATCTGCTCAGGTGCCTGTTGCAAAGTGAGGCTCTCACCTGCAAAGTTTTTTTTTCATGTCTAAATGCATGTGAACTACTTTATGTACTTGAACAGGAATGCCCTCAATGTGTAGGGTAGATGTGCACCAGCCTTTGCTGGACTCTGCCTTGTTGACAAGGATAAACATGAGGAGACACAGAAATTTACAATTTTGCTCACAGGTAAGTTTAAAAGCTTGCAAAAGCTAATGAAAACCTTCTAGTAGTTTTGTTACAGGTTCTTTTTGAGGTGAAAATGCACCATATCAATTATTTTCAGCAGAAATGGGTTATTGGTACTATCCAATCACAGCTATGAAACCAGCAGCCCTTCCACAGGAAAGCGACAGCTGAGTCACTAATGTTAAAACAGGGATGAGAAAAGGAAAATGAAAAAGAAACTAGGCTACTTCCCCTGAGGAACTAAATACAGCATTTAATGGCATCTTTTTATAAGGTTAACAAATCAAATGCTTCAGCTGTGAATTGTTGCCACCATCGTAACTACATCAGGATGACCCTGAACAGCCTATCTCCATCTAGGTTTTTTCCTCCTGTGACACATAAATAAGGAGGAAGAGGCTGGGAGCAGCCCAGCCTTTTACCATACTCTGATCTTCAGGGAGACAGGTTGTGATAACCACACAAGGATTGGGCAGGACAAACAGCTATGCTGTCAACACAGGGGGAAGGCGGCAGGAGGGAGCAGCTGGGTACTTGTCTTTTCCTGCATCTGCAGCAGCTGCCATCTTCGTCAGCTGCTGCCCCCGTGGCACTCTGCCTGCACGAGCTGGAGCAGCCAGCACTTGGGCTCCTCTTGTTTAACTCACACTGAGGAGTTGTGTCCCCTCCCCGCCCCACTGCCCTCAAATGAGTGTGTCAAAAGCAATTAAAGTCAGGATGGCAAGAAACCTTAAAGCTCTGTGTACAGAGCAGCATCTCTTTTCCATTACCATGGAAGTGCTGGACACTTTGGACTCCATGTTGAAAGCTGCATTTTAGTTAAGTTGTGTTTTAGTGAGGCATCTAAGAAATATATGCATACTCCAGAAAATATCCACTCAGCAGAAATGTAAGGTCTGAAGCAGATTCTCCAGGATATCAACTGCAGCTACCTGACAAGGCCTTCTGTATTAGGAGACCCTATATATAGTCACAAGGCATTAGAGCACAACAGGATGAATTTTTGCTTGTTTACCCAAGGTCATGTTTGTCAGCAAGAGCCCTGGCTCAGGGCTGCACCAGGGGAGCTGCTTTTGCACCTTCAGGCCCCAGCAAATGGTTCCCACTGCAAGAGCCAACAATGTAATCACAAATGCAACATGATCACGGGGTGGTTCAGAACACTGCCTCCTGATCTGATAGCCAAACAGGGGAGTGCACAAGACACTGGTATGCAGGGAACTGGGCCACCTGGGCAGATAATTCCTGGCAAGATCATGTGTACTTGGACTAACCTTCCTCCTTGAGGGCAATGCCAGGGAGTGCACGTTGGACACTGGTGGCATTGCATTTATATATTCTTTTTAGGGAGACACTTTCTCTGAGTCCTAGAGTTTAGCCAAACCCAGCCAGGCTTGCCAAACACACAAAATTTCTATTTAATTAATCCCATGCATGTCTTCAGCAGACTCCCTGCAGAGTTGGCTTAAAGCAGCCCATCCACGCCTTATCACAAACTCTGACCATGTTTTTATGACTACTTTAAGCATAATTTGAGCATGATGCCAAATAGCAAATAAGTAACTGTTCGTGCAAAATGTCTGGCTGACCTCTGTAGGACTCTTCACATGAGAAAAAGTTTGCAGGATTAGGACCAAAGCCTGGAAGCAGGGTCATCCCTTCCCTCTGCCCACACCCCCCTCCCTTGGCTCCAACATCCAGTACATGCTGTCCTCTTCGTTACTCCAACACAGTCCTTAAGGACTTAGACCTGAATGAAGAAAACGAGCAAGCTCTGTGATTCAGGGTATTTATAAGTGGAAAAAAAGGGCAACTGTTAGGGAGAATCTGCTAGGAGGAGGAGCAGGAATCGGCAGAGTGCCAAGAGACAAGAGTCCATAGTCCTCAAATTTCAAAGGCTTTCAGGATAGATGACCTCAAGATACTTTCACAAGCTAGTCTGAACGAGTCACAGTTTGGTAGTCTGCTGGTTTTCTCCTCCCCTCCTTTTTTCCACCTAGATAACTTTGGTGTTTTTTTCACTTGGTGAAAGACAAAATAACTTTAATAAGTTCAAATAACTTTACTCCCCCGTGGCACTTACATGTCAATTAGCTCTGGATTGCTGCTATACACTGGGACACTGTACATGCTTGGGAAAGCGTCCCTGGGAATTGTAACGCCATAAAACGCCTCGGTGCTTCAACCCTACCCCATCATTCTGGTACACCAGCCAGTGAACACAGAGAGCTTTCTTCTGCTGTGCCCCTCACTCTCCCCCGCTCTCTCCACGGAATTAGGACATTGCTGGAACTCAGCACAATGCTATTTGCAGCCACACATGTTTGAAACAAAAAATGAAGGCCGGGATTGTAACTCAGGCTGCCTGAGATTCAGCCCCCTTCTGCTGCCCAAAACCACAAAGACGGTGTTTGCATGTTTAGATAACAACTACAGCAAAATGAAGACTAAAGCTGTAAGCAATCCCTTTTAAATGCAGACAGGGCAGGGAGTGACTGCCAAGACGCACTGGCACTAACCCCACAGAGCCTTATGAACATTAGACTTGTTTTACTCCCAGGTTTCCACCCTGAGTCCCAGGGAAGTCATCTGGGGGAACAATTGGGTTTGTTATCGAAGAACTCCTGGACCCTGGTTTCAAATGACAATGAGCTCTGCTCTTCGGGTGAGATGTTTTAAACTTCGGGAAGTACCTAGAGAAAAGCTGAGGGGTGAGTCCCATGAGCAAAGTTTTCAGGAGAGTTACTGAAGAAAAAAAAACAAAAAAAAAACTGCCTGGGAAATGTCATGGTGTCATGCCATTGTCCTATTAGATGGATTTTTGGATTTTGCCACACATGCTGCAGCAAGGTTTCCACCCTACAGCCCAAGCACCGCAACACAGGCACTTAATGGGCTAAATCACATCATGTCTCCAGACTTGCAGTGGTTGATAGGAACAGTCTGCTTCAGAAGCAGGAAAATTTCCAAGCATCCTACAGGACAGGATCCACGCTTCTCCATGACTGCCCCAACACATAAGGGTAAAATGAAAAACCTGGAACAGACGTCAGCAGCTCCCAGAGGCCTGACAAGCACTGGAAAGGAGAGCTTTCCAGCACCAAGAAAAGGCTGGGAGTATCACCTTCCCCTGGGTACATAGCAACAGTTGCTAGTTTTGGCAGGCAGCGAGATGCAGTGCAAGATGTGAGGGTGACATCATTTGATTATCACCTCGCTTCCCTTGGATTCAATTGGATTCCAATAAGAAATTATTTTTAGAATCACTACAGACAAAAGCCTTGAAAACTAATTTATTACAGATTTGGGTAGAGGAGGCTGGGGACTATATTAATAGCAGACAAAGCCTTAACAAGGCCCAAGTATTTGGAACCCAAAACCACAGCAGGAATAGCGTCTACATATTAACAGCGAAGGTAATTAACCTTCTGAAAAGCACACTTGAAGGTGGGGTGGATTCTCCATTGCCTGAAGTTTTTGCATTTAAGGCTGGATATTCCTCAAAAATGTGGGAGGAAGCTGAAACTGAATTTGGGATTTGTTGTTGAAAGATCTGATAGGCGCTCTGATACTTTTATTCAGAAGTCCTGCCCTTAAAAACCCCTAAGAGCTTTGCTTGTTGCCTGTGCTTGGGAAGTTAAGTCCCAGTTTGTTGATACAGGCATTTGCAGTTTCAAAGAAAAGTCAAGAATTACTAGAGGATATCATGACACATGATGTTAACTCTCCAGAGAAAGCAGTACAGGAAAAAAGAAAAAAAAAAAAAAAGCTCTCCAAAATGTTAAGCCTGAGGTCCATTGCTTTTGTCCCGGGCACAAGAAATGAATAACATCATGTCTCATTACTCCATGACACTGAGAGCTTGAAAGGAATTGATCTTGCCTCCAATTTCAAGTTAGCCACGGTGTTTGTTTAGGAGAAGAGGCTCACATGACAGGCTGTAGCTTCTGAAGGAGACCTTTCCCTGAAGTGGTAGCAGCTGTCTGGAAATAAATAACTACAGGGATTCCCAGGCAGTTGTGGAATTGTTAGCAGCAGTCCACTGCTTGGTAGTGCACAGCACTTCTTCATTACGTTTATGCAACTACAGGTATTAGCATTTACAACAAGCAGCTTATTTTTACATCCCTTACTTTGAATATTTGATATTCTATATGAATTTTAATGGGCTGTTGTACTGTCTTCTGTTTTTTAGCTTGTCATTTAGTACGCTTGTACAGTGACAGACTAATGAACTACTGAGTGATGTGAGGAACCATGTAGTATGCCACAACAACTTGTTTTGTAAAATAACAGGGCAGAGCTTTCTCTACTTTTTATAGCAAGGACACAGTCTCTGCTCTGCTTGTCCCAAACAACAGTGAGAAAAAGTCTTTTGAGCAAGAAATAAGGAAACCCAAAAAGCAGAACAGAAGTGAAACCGCACCGTCAGGTTTTCATTCTGTTAGAGCCCTTGTAAACAAACTCAGGAAGGCTACCCAGTGAGGGGCCCTGGGCTATCACATCATCCCCACTGCAAAACTTCTGACTGACGTAAGCAATTGACTTGTCTGCTAATTTGATTTCTACAACTCACTGCATTGGGACGTGACTGATAAGAGCTGACTAGCAATTCCCACAGATAGGGATTTTGCAGAGCCTTGCACGCCGTACAGTGCGGCCAACTCCACCCATTTCTTTCTGCACATGCCACTGTCGCCCACAAATCTGAGGCAGCCACACACGACTCTATCAGCAGGACCATATGTGTCTGCAGAGATAGCAAAAGTGAGACTGCCATAATTTAGCCAAATAAACAACTTCACATACAAGAAATGACATGTGGCAGAAGAGATCCGGGAAATGACACGGTTTAAGCCTCCTAAATTCAGAGGCTGTTTGCTTCCAGTAAGAGAGTAGAGGCAAGAGGCAACCCAATAGCCACAGATTCCTCTGCAACACTGATTTCTCTTAGAGAGAAGTCAAAGTCAGGAAGGACAAACCATACCCAAAGCAGAGGATACAGACTTCTTCAAAACTGATGCATCTAAATTGAGGATTTTTTTAAGTGTGAAAGGCCTTCGATAAATATTTGGGTAAGAATGGCAAAATGGATAGTAAAATCAGACCAGCAAGTAGCATGAGTAATGTGAAAATGTTTGGTGGGGTAAAGTGGGCAATAAATCATGAACCATCTGGCCCATAGAGATTTATGAGAGACTGTCTGCCAGTGAGGCCAAGCAACTCTTTTTTTCTGGAGTGGGATAGGAGAGGAAGCACAAGGGCAAAGACTGAGACTCTTGTTCACTAGAAAAGCAGATTTTTGAAAACCCTCAGAGAAGGCAGGAGAGACTTCAAAGTAGACTGCAAAAGCTCAGGCTTCCTGGAGTGACATGCCTTAAGCTGATGGCTGTGCAGGTACCTGTGGCCATTTCTGCCTCAGACAAAAGATGCATCACTGCTGCTGGAGGGTTGCGAGGTGCCTGACCTTATCTGCCCAAGGCTCACTGCACCCTCCTTCTCAAGGGCCAGCAAGGATTTATTGCTTCCCCTGGGGTATGCAGAGGTCACAGAATCAGAGAATCCTTAAGGCTGGAAAAGACCTAAGATCATCAAGTCCATCCAGTAACCTAAACCCATCATGTTCTGCACTAAAGCATGTCCCTAAGTGCCACATCCGCATGCTTTTTTTAACGCTCCCAGGGGTGGAGATTCCACCACTTTCCTGGGCAGCCTGACCAACCTTTCAATGAACAAAAAGGGTCAGTGTACAATAGAGCATCAAGCTGCAACAGACACGCTCCCCAGTGTGGCTGCAACCTTTCTCCCTGTCCAAAGTCCACCAAGGCTCAGCTACCACAGCTCTGAGGAGCAGCACCCAGGAATCTCAAGTCCTGCTGGCCGCTGATGACAGCGATCCCATGAAACAGCTTTCTCAAATCAAAAAATGATTTACTAGTAACAGAACGTAGGCAGTGTAATGTTTTCTAAGACTGACTCAAAAGAAGGTATTTGTCTCTCCTAGCTTGGTCCCGTGCCAATGCATGTTCCAGGAGCTGCTGAGAAGCTGAGATTCTCGCAAACTTACAGGCAGGTGTCTGATCCTGGTGAGTGGCTCTCAAACTGCCTACTTTCTGCCTGAAGAGTTTTTTTTAACTCTTGGCCATTCTTTTGATCTGTTCTTCCTTAACACGAGCAAAAAAACCTGAAGCTGAGGAGGTAGCATCTTCCCAGTTAATGGCTTCAGCACTGTGTATTAATCCCTCCTGAAGCACCTTCCCAAAATTATATTACAGACAGCCACTGTCTTGCCTGCCTGGTTGTTTTTAAAACTACTTAGATACAAAACCAGCAGTACACACATCCCCGAAGCAACCATCCCAGTACTGGGGCATACACCCTCTCCATCCCCAGCTGGAGATGCATGCCATGCTGGGGAGAGAGGGCCAGAGAGGGCCAGAAGAGAGGGACAAACCCCACTGCACACCTTCAAGCATCCTGGAAGCCCAAGCTGGGAGTTGAGGCTAGTGAGGCATCCTGACACTTGAGGCTTCTTTCAGAGGTCCCAAGATGAGAACTGCCCTGCTGCTCATGTGAGGCACAGAGACATGTGAAGCCTGACCATAAGGATTTTCTCCTCTTCTTTCTTCCTGAAGATATGTTTTCTTTGAGTTTCTCCCTTTTTACTGCTGGGATTACAAGCTCTGTGCAAGCTGTTCTCATCTTTGCATACCCAGAGAAATAAACCAAATCATAATAATAGCATATAAAAAAGCAGAAATTTATCTCAAGACCATGGTGTTTCTATTAATGTGACTGGATGCAAACACTCATGCCCCAAATGATGGGGAAGACAGGCAGGCAGAAAGGTATGGGAAAAGGAATCAGTAGTAGAAACAACATGATAGTTCATCTCTACCAACAAAAAGGTGCCACACATTTTCTTCTTGCCCTTCTCAAATAAATTACTTGTAAAAACAATAAAGGTTTGTCTAACAATAAAACAGACAAAGCACTTAATAGCTGTTATTTCAGCCTCAGAGAATAAACTCCTTAATCCTTCATTTTAAAAATTTCTTTTACTTTTAAAAACAATCACTAGCTCCTCACTCTGGTGCTTCTATAGCAACGTAGCAGGCATCAAATGACAAGACAAGAAACTGATAAATCCCAGTCCAAAGGAGAAATCTGTCTACCCTAACTTAGAGGAGAAACTTTTCTGTTCAGCTCCCTCTTGAGAAAAGCCGGCACAAATAAATACAGTGCTTTTCCTCCCTTCCTCATTTAGGAAAAAAAACCACTATCACCACCATGTGATACAGCCTCAACACCACAGCTTTCTAGAAAGAAAGGTCAAGTGGAACAGTTCTTCCTAAAGAGTTTGCCTGACTGCAGAAACAGGATTGCATCAAGCAATGAGCAGCAGGACGAGTGCCTTAAATCACACATCACAGGTGCTTCTCCATCCTCCATGATGCCAGCATGGACAGCAAAGGAGTGGGGAGGTGGGGAGGAAATACAGGGATGCTGTCACAGTTTCTACATTGACCACAGTTTTGCCTGACAGGTCCTGTAAAAGGCAAGGCCACCTGGCCACAGCAACAGCCAGGCATAGGAACAGGCCAACAAAAGCCCTTTCTCTCCATTCCACCGAGGTGGTGGCATGACCACGTAGAAGAGAAGGCAGGAAGCAGTGATCAACTGGAAAACTACCATGAACAAAAACCCAAGCACTACCACAAAAATATGAAAACTCAGGGAAAAAAATTCTATGAAATTTCTGTAATAGGTTACCTTCATGCGAATGACTCCTCACACTCGCCTAGACTGAGTCACTCTGTGAGCGGCCTCGCGGTCCATCTGGCTGCCAACTCCTGGCTAAACTTGAACATCCTGTGACTGAAATGAATGCATCAAAGGCTAAGGCACCGCAAGGTAACAAGGTTTGCTTTGTCCAGCACTTCCAGATGCACCAGCATTCCCCTTATGCTAACTCTCATACATCCTCTGGGTCTGTGTTTGGTATATTTCTGACTTTCAGAGGCTGTAAAGAAAGGGTAGACTTGAACTTTGCCTCCTAATTTCATGGACCTCCTCAATCCATCTACTGGCCATGTACCAGTGACACAGTATAGTTTTGGATGTGAAACTGTTGACAATTTTTCATTGCTCTGGCCATAAAATTTTGCTACCACCTATGCAAACAACTTTCAAATACTGGATGATACAGCTCCTGCAGATGAATGTAGGCACAGAAACCACTTTGACACGACCTTAGAGAAAGTGAGACTGCACTGCTGAATACTGCACTTCCACAGGCTGACTTTCAACCCACTTACAGTTGTAGTGGAACAAGCAAGGAAAAAAAAGTATTTAAAAAGTATTCCTTACATTCCCAGCGTTCCTCCCCAAATCAGGAACACACTCCTATCTCTAAGGTGGCAATATAAACTTAAATAATCTTTCCTGCCCTCACTAAAACTATTTTTAAACCAGAGCCAGGTACAAAACAAATATCCCAGCTAATGCAATGTGTATTACTCAGTGATGATAAACACCATACACCCACCTAGACTTTTCACTTGATGTGGTTGGAAACTGCTATGTAAGGTGGAAAAAGTAAGGCAGGCTGCTTTATTTTTGGCATTTACTTAAGAGTTTAGGCTTACTGCAGGAGTACGTTTACTCTGGCTCCGTGCGCCGCTTCCAGCCAACTGTGTAAAGATATTTAGTGGCTATTTTTTTGTCGGGAAGAAAGAGGTATCACCCCCCACCCCCATTGTGTCTCCTACTCCACCACACTGCCAGGCTGCAAGAAGGGATTGCGCTGGGAGGGGACCTTCTCTTTCTCATCTGACAGAGCAGAGCTCAGCAAGGTAAAGCTCTGTCTAGCCAACAAAGCTCTTTACCACGAATATCCTTATTAAACACAGCCTTATCGGAGACCAGTTTCTGCAGTCTGAAGCGGTCAGGAATTAACTCTGTCAATATAAAATTTCAAGCCAGGATTAGAGCCCAGACCCAAGGGGATGTGAGTAAGTGTTCAAGCCACAGCGGAGTCACCTGACCGTGCTCACACCACGTCAAGGGGCTGCCCAAGGGGCCAGGGCTCAAGGCTGTGCACCCACCACCCTGGTAGTACCCCAGCCCCCCACTCCCCAGCTGCTGAAGCACAAGAAGAGGAATGCTGAAACTTGTCTGTCTAGCAGGATGGAAGGGAAAGGCTCTGCCAGTGCTACCAAAAGAGAACAAGCTGAGGGAAGACCCCAGTCCGGCAACGTCACCTGTGTGCATGAAAGGGGGCATGAAAAGCCAGCCTGGAAGGGGCAGACAGCACTCCACAAGTGTAGCCCAGGACTATCAGCATGGGAGGTTCACCAGCACTTCCCAAAAGGGTGCCACCATCCAGCAAGATGCACGGCCAAGATAACAAACTCCTTCAGTATGCTCCTTTGTCAGCCTCTGGCTCTAATCCCCGCCCACAGGATCAGGCTGTGTCTTCTGCCTTATCCACAAGACAAGCTGTCTATCCCTGACAAAGCCCTCAGGGCTGTGGGACCAACGCTGCCTGCCTTGGCTCCAGGGCGAGCCTCCTCGGCTGGCAGGGCACAGCACGACCTGCCCAGCCTGCAGGTGCAAGCTTGGCCCTACAGCTCCATGAGTCAAGGCCTTAATGGTGACCTCACTTCTCCTGCAAATATTGGAAGCTGGCAATGCTATTGATGGAGACTCCGTGAAGCATGTTTGTACTACTGAGCTAATAAGGCAGCAGTGAGGCCATTGTGCCCTGTCATTAGCAATCCCAGTGAAAGAGCCTTCATGCTGCCCTTTCCTATAGAATACCTGTCCTGCTCCCAGTAAGGCAGAAGTACATTTCAGTGCATGCCTAAAGTACAGTAATTTTTAAACTCTTTCCCTGAGCTTATTTTGCAGCAGTTACTAAATAGTTAAACTCATTACTGAGTCCAAATATGAACATGCGGAAAATACTTCCATCGCTTTTGGTACAAAGTAAGTGCAAAAGTTGCCTTCCTGCTTGACTAAAAGCCTGAAAAGCAAACAATGCACACAGTGTACATTGTTCAAGAAGGGAGTGCAAACAAGCCTAAAAGCAGATTAACTTTGAAGGTGTGCGGGAGCAAAGCAGGCAGCACCTACCATTCCCAGCCTAGCACCTCGGGCAGCAGGTGCAGAACCCAGCACCGACTGGCATCCTGACCATTAATCTCCCCGTCAACACTGGGAAAGACAAGGCTGCACCTCAGAAAACAAGCAGGTAATAAAAGAAATTAAAAGGGAAAAAAAAAAAAAACAACAACCAAAAAACAAAACAAAACAAAACAAAAAAAAAACAACAACAAAAGAGGTACAGTTCTAAGAGCTTTAACAAGACAAGGCCTTCACCCCCAAAGAGCACACACTCCTTTTTTTAATACTTATTCATCCTTTTCTAAACAAAATGAAGAAGCTTTCAGTGAGCCAAAACCTGTGGGGAGATTTTCAGTCACCAGAGGCAGTAGCACATGCCCTACTCAAGTCAGCAGAAATCAGGTGCCTAACCCACACGCACCTCTGAAATCCCCTCAGTAACAGCTTAATGCCACAAAAGGGAGAAGCAAATGAGTTTTGTCTATAGGCTGCTTCTAAAACAAAGAATACAAATTGCATGTGACAGGCTGCTGCACAAGTTTGACTGTATGTGTCTACGTGCAAGTGGAAGATCTAATGGAGAAGTATGCCAGCTTCAGAAGGGCATATTGCTGCCAGTCATTTTTAATGAAAAGAAAAAAAGAAAAAGAAAAAGAAAAAGAAAAAGAAAAAGAAAAAGAAAAAGAAAAAGAAAAAGAAAAAGAAAAAGAAAAAGAAAAAGAAAAAGAAAAAGAAAAAGAAAAAGAAAAAGAAAAAGAAAAAGAAAAAGAAAAAGAAAAAGAAAAAGAAAGACCATTTGATTTGAGCAACCTGCAATTTGGAAGTAGCATGCACCACTGCCTCCCCACAGCTATGGACCCCATGGGCCATACAGCTCAATCATCAGAACTGGACTTTCCAGGCACAGAGCACCAATAAGATTTCCAGACTATTGTCCCTAAGAGCTAACCCCAAATCTTTCTCCTCTTCTTTAAAGGCATTGACCCCCATGTCCCAATGCATCTGTTTAGAGCAGCATGGCAACTCCATGGCTACAGCTGTGAAATAGACCTGCTGCCAGGCCTGCCCCTGGACTGTACCCCTAGATTTTCTGGACATGATTAGGTGGTTGCATGACTGTATAGTTTTCCACCCTCAGCAGCTCCTTTGTCTCGGGGGCCGCCTGCCTACACCCAGCTTCACCACACAATGCGAGTGCACGCTCATGTTGGGTGGCACTGCTCCAAACAGGGTTCCCAGAGTCCACTTGTCTCCTTTTTGTTCTACACTCCTCTCTGTGCTCTGCATTGTGCCTCTGTGAGCATGACAGCACCTTGGGAATTCACAGACATGGCTTCAGATGAAATCAACCAAGCACTGCAAATTCAAGCATTTTTAAAAAAATTTTGGTTCATCTTTCAAAGCAGAGAAAGAGCACTATTTAAAATCTAGATCTAATCTTCCCATGTAGGATGCCTGGACCAAGGTAGGGAGCCAAGTCAGGCACCTATGAATTCAAGTTCTCACCTGGACCTGGCTGGCTTCCAAAAGGTTCTTCACTTCACAGCAATTCCCCCCACCCCACTCTTTATCTTCTGCAAATCTCCCTGGGTGATAAACAGTGAAGTTTGTAAACACACTGGCATTTTGATGTGGATTTTCAGTTCAAAAATATTCAAAGTGACATGCATTTGGCAATACTGGAGAAATCATATGCAGAAGGTTCCATCCTCACACTCAGCATCATGGGAGAAACATCCAGCAATGTTCTGGGTGTGCTGATGTGAAATCAGTTTGTAAGGGCCAGCACCTCCCTCAGTTGTTAGCATTTAAAAGAGGCCACAGCTTTCAGAGGGACACAAGACAGACTCTCACAGAATTTCAATTAGATTCATGCTCTTACTTCCTTCAGGTTCTTCTAAAATCAGACCCAGTGCTTACACCTATAATCATACCTAGGTTTCAAAATACCTTTCTCCTTTTGTGTGTGCAAGTCTTTATTGGGGAAAATCTTTTATGTGGATGGTTAACTACAATACTTAAGTATTTCTTGGAGTAAACACAACTTAAGCTCATTTAGATTTAAGCAGGTGCTTGCCTGCTTGCTTTCTGAAGGCAGATGAACTTAATTACATGTCTACCTATTCTTCTAAACAAGGGCCCTTCAGACATCTAGCATTACTTTTTGCAGGTTGTTTTTTTTTTTAATCAAGATGTTCACACCACACTACAGAGTTTATAAACTCAGTTATATTTATATCCTTGTAATATTCTCAGACTGGGATATGTGAGTACAGAATATACTTACTTACTTGGGCAATACATTAATTTTCAACTGAAGAAAACCATTTACACATACCCAGTTTCACTACAAATTTAAGCAGTATATGATTAGCACTAATTGTTGGATATGCTGTTATACTGTGTAATACACTGATGTTCTAAAATCTTCAATTGTAATGTTTAATAATCTCTCCCTAAACAGCAGTCTAAACTTGGCTTCTACGTATATTTTGTCTTACTGTATTTGACTTGTTAATTATCTGCCCAAAAGCTGCACTCAAAGGCAAGTAAAACGTAAAGATCCATGTCAAGATAGGCATATTTAGATCCATCTTGTTGGAAATCAGTGATGCTAACTTTCACATTCTAAGTAATGTTTAGATGAAAGGCACGAAGTACTTTCCAATGAAATGTGTGGAAGCCCTTGACAGTGCCTTATGTAAGATTAAAACAAAGCAAAACAAACAAACAAACAAAGGCACAAGAACAGCAGACACTGGATGACCACTCTCATACACATCTATGTCCAACTTCTCATCTGAGGAACTTGTACCTTGAACTTGTACAAACATGCCAGTTGTCCAGAGGACTGTTGGGAGAACACAGGACAGATCAAGGCAGGGACAGTGACTAAGGTCAGCTCACACACTCTGGCTGTAACACACTCTGTTAAAATTGCAGCTGCACCAGAGTGGAGGTTTTATGCAGAAAAGGAAGTGGCTCTGCCCTTTTGCACATCTGCGACGCAACGCACTATTAAGCAAAATTAACTGATTATGTAGCAAACATGGCAAAATGAAGCCCTGACTCCTCTGACAGTGCTATCTCCTTTTTAATGAGGCACAGAACAATCTGTTACCAGGGTTAGTGCTGCAGACAGTGTTTATGGTAATGGGTCCCAGATCATCTATTTTTTTTATAGTTCAGTAGGTACTGCAGATGCCAGAGGTACCATACATTTGCTGCTGAGCCTAGAGGGGCACAATGTCTGGCCATGTCACTGGACATTAACAAACTTGTACAAAGGGCCTCCAACAGTTTAATATGTTTAATGACATCTATTCTAGTCATCCCAATCTGTTCCTCCAGCTTGCCTTACTAACACTCTGTCCGACATGTTCACACCTGTATGGCTCATCCTCCATTATCTGGAACTTTCCTTGCCCCAAGTATGTTGCGCTGGCCATGCTTAACTTATCAGGCTTTTGTAAGCCAAGGAGCAGCTGAAGAACATTGCTAGGAAACCCTACAGACAACTGCAGGATCAGCTGAACTGTGCACAAAATAGGTCACTTCTGCATTATCAAATGCATTTAGTGTAATTACAATCACCAGAGAAATGAAAGAAATACAGTAAAGAACAAAGAAGGAGGGCAGGCCATCAACAGCAAGTGTGAAGTCCTGTTTCTTCACAAGAGAATGCCATCATCAGGTCACCCTCTCTGGTAAAAGAACAGACTTTAAATTGAACACAGTTTTTATCACATAATTAAAGGCTGCAAGAGGACATATTTAGGTTTTTCAGTACTGTGATGAACATTGGAAGCAAGAGCATGGAATAAAACATTAAAAATCAGTAACAGCAGTCTCTGGAAAGGAACCCGATAGGAGCTTCTACCTGTGCAAGAAGCCCACTGCCTTTCCACAAAGCCTCCTCATCACTTGCAACTTCTCAGAAGAGCACGTTGCAAAGGGGAAGAATGCACTTTGCAGGGCTTTTAGCCCATGAGATAGAGTAAAAAGTAGTTTTCAATTCCCAGTTCTTGAGAGGCCTTGCATCTCCAGATTTTTCTCCCCAGTGACCATCAACACCAGCTCTTCTGCCTGGATATCCTGCTTAAAATTCACAACCTGCTTAAAATTTACACCCTACTAACTCTAATGAGCAGTTCTCACTAAACTGAGACTGTTCCCCTATGGAGCCAGAAAGTCTTGTATTTAACGACCCTGACATGTGAATGTCCTGCATTAACGGAGCAGGCTGACACAGGACACGAAGATGACAAGTGCTTCAGTGAGGATCCCTTCCTGCACAAAGCAGTCCACAGGCTGCACTTCTTCCCCTTGCAGACAGAATCACCTGCAATCCATTACAGCCTTGAGCTTTTTCATTATTTGCAATCACAAATGTAATTTAACACCTTTAAAAGTAGTAAGGGGTCCCCTTGGAAGCTGGGATTCAAACCATTTTGAGTGACACCACCGTGCCATGATGAGTACAACTCTTGCTGTGTAGCATGCAGATTAATATAAAAGCATCACAAGGTAGAAGGTCAACCAAATTTTTTCATGTCAATTATCAAATTATTTCATGTCAGTTAAAATGACTCTCCTCTCTGTTCTTAGGACACACTCCAGACAGGTCATAAGCACCATATTTGTCAAGTGAAGTACTGAAAACAAGACACCCGTTTTGTTTGCTGCATGGTTTATTGTGCAAGGTGAATGCTTCCATCATTTAAACACATGCATTTCACAAATGAAAAAAAAACCAAAAACAACTAAAGTGAAAATAAAACTATTCTGATTACTTGGTTGTTCTCTGTACTTTACTTGAGAAATACAGATTGAAAGATTACATACAGGATAGCACTGATGCAGAGGGATTGTGACACCACACCAAACCATAACGAGACTAATTCCTCCATCTCCTCCTAATCCCTCTGAGAATGCAGGATATTAACTTCTATTATCACCATCATTCCACTTCCCAGCCCTGGCTGCTGGTTACTGTAGTACAGTATGTACTCTTCAGAGTTGCTGAGTCAAAGAAAAAACAGCCCAAGTAATTAGAAAACAAACAAACAAAAATAGACTTTTCCTTCTGTCCCTCCCTTCCTCCTTAAATAAAGCAACATCATAGACTGTGAATCACATTGTGGCCATCATATGACCATATCAAAAGCCTTGTATTTGTTATTTCTTTTGCTGTGCACGCAGACAAGATAAAAATGTTTTACTGAGAGCTAGTCATCACAAAGTACTCACTGAGACAATCATTTATCTTTGCATGCAAGCGATCTCAAGATGTAGATTGCTGTTTACAGACTACAGATTTTTTGGAGGAGGGAATATTAACTAGGGACAAGTCATGTCATGTATTTGAACCTAATATTTGTTGGTTTAGGAGCAGCATGGTTGTGTGGGACTTTTTCAATTTTAAAATGTACCTGCTGATACTGAAAATAAATGTCTTTTTACAAGAAAATCAATAAATACACTATATTATGTATATATAATGTAATATGCTATTTCTCTCTTTGTGCCTGTTTGGACCTAACACAGAAACTGGACCCCTTAACACTTCACTTGCACTGAAACTTAAAACTAATAATGTGTAAGCATCCCAAGGAGTAAATGAACAAGAGTCACCCTTTAAATAACACCAGAAAAACTGGAATCAATTTACAGTAAATTTTCAAAACCAGCATTTAACACAGCCCTCTAAGTGACACAAGAATGCCAACTTCCAGGTTGAGCTGTGCTGTGCTTAAAGGCACACGAAGAGCGGAAAATGCATTCACTTCAGCCAGTCACTGCCACTATATTTTTCTCTAAAGAAAGCAAATGACCAAATTATCAACTGTAAATGACTTCTGGGTCACAGAAGGAGGTGGAAGGGTTGAAACCTTGAACTACAGCTGCTGATGCCTAGTGTCTTTATCTCCCTGCTCCCTATGGAGTGTAGTTGCTGGTTATCTCAAAGGATGAACGACCTGCCTGCAATGAATTATGCCTGCTTATCTTCCAGACAGGCTATACACCAAGTCATTAAGTCATCTAAGAGTATAACCCCAAGGGAATTACCAAATGAATGTGAAATCCTGTCCTGCTCTTAGCCCTTGTGCTTCTGGTGCAGGCACCACAGGGAGCAAGAACGGGGCTTGAATGTCTCTCACCTGTTGGCATGGCTACTTGTTTTCTGATATTAACATTTTCTGCTTCTAAGACTGCAAAGTTAGGTGCTGTCAAAATATTAACAACAGTCACTTCCTTCATAGGAAGGGAAAACACAGCCCCTCTCTGACCAACAAGATTTCCAAACCTCCAATGTACCAGCTGAGACAAGCAGCCAACAGGAGGCTAGCAGAGAGCTCACGGCTATCATATGTGTGTTGGGATATAATGGGTTTTGCCCAGATGAAAGGGTGCACTTCTTCTGAAGAGCAGCACATTTTTTAAATTAAAATAAATTGATTTAGTGATGGGATTTACAATTGGGTATCTGACAAGCCCACTGACCTTCACACACATATACAAATGACTGAGGCTTGATGCATTCAGAGAAACCAATTCTCGCTTGAAACCACAAAACATTGAGATCACTGACTCCTGCAGAACCCAAGGAACCCCCTCAAAACAGAGCGTATCAAAGGAGACTTAGGTAAATATTGATCTGCACAGCAAACCTTTCCAGATAGCACTTCATGAAGTCAGGGGGATAAATAACATCTTTAAACAGAGAGAAAAAAAGCATGTCTGACAATGCTTTGTTACATTCTGGCAAAGCTTTAGCTCACCAGTTGCCTGGGATGCTGTACTCACTGTCCCTACGTCCATTGCTCCTTGTACTAAGTAAGTTGTGCAGCAGTTAAATATCTTCTTTCAAGTATTCTCAGTGCCCACACAAAAGAAAGAGGTTCAGCAGCACCCTTAATGAGAAGAGACATACTAGCACCTCCAGATAGTCCTAAACAGTTTGGCACCCAGTCTCTAAAGCTGTTTTCAAGGGGCTGTTGCTCAGGTTTGTTTTCAGTTTCCCATTATCTTCAGCCAGGGTAATGAACACCCTAGGAGGTGTTTCCTTGGAAGTGGTGGTGTGACAGCCTCTGTGTTCCACTCTGGCTAAACAGCAACCAAACCTGAGTTTTACTGGGAAGGAAAATACTGGGAGGAAGATCCTCCATGAAAGAACGAGCCTGTCAGAATGGAAATCTGTGCTTTTGCAAAAGGGCAATGACAATCTCTAACATTCTGCCCGGTGATGCCTACAAAACACATGAATGAATGATGCTCAGCACCATTTCAGGATCCCCTTCTAAATTAAAAAAAAAAGAAAAAAAAATTTAAAAGCTCAGTTTTCTATATTTACAAGCTTGACTGAATGAAAACCCCTCCCAGCCTGGTCAACCTGATAGGTTTCTCTGAATGCTACCAGATAAAAAATAAAACCTAATCCTTGTTTGAATGTTCCTGGGACAGGGCCAGGATATTTTTATCTTTCCAGGGCAAAACTCAAACTAGGCCTTGTGCTGTGCCAAGAAAAGTCCTGCTAGGACAAGGAAAGAGGAAATTGCTCCCGTTTCCATGTGGACATCAGAAAACTTTGTCTGGAAAAGAGAAGATGCCACACAGATGGTCAGAGAGCAACCAGACTTCCTTTAGAAAGCTACACACAGCACTGCTTCCAAAACTTTTTTTTTTTTTTTTTTTAAGGATGGCTCCGGCTTTTTTTTTTTCTTTATGGGTTTTGGTTTGCCTTTTTTTTTTTTTTTTTTTNGTTTTTTTTTTTTTTTTTTTTTTTTTTTTTTTTTTTTTAAATCAGGACCTTCTACATGAATAAAAAGTAATCTAAGTAATCTAAGTTTCTTTTTCAATAAGTATGTCATGCCCAGAGACTTACCATGCACCTCCACAAGTGTGATTTTAATCTTATCTTCCTATGCATAGTGGTTTATATAAGGACTTAAGTTTTTTCTCTTATATAACACCTATTTTTCCACACTGTACCTCCAGCCACTACCATAAATGAGGAATTAAACTGCATGATGGTGAAAAGTTATCATTAATAGACCAGCTTCTAAGTCTGCAAGCAGTCTGCTAAAGGAAAAATAAAAGCAACAGATTTTCAGTTTTAGTGGACAAGGAAAGCAAGGGCTCCCTTGTTAGCTTCTATTTATGGTCCCACAGCAGATGACCTGAATCTCCTCCATACTCATCCCCCTCTACAGAGCCTATAGCTTAGATTATTCACTTCTTAATGAAAACACCACCTGCCAGATGGACAAGAGAATAATTACATTACACTTACATTAATAAAATACATACGAGTCCTGTTTGCTGTGCACACAGCAATGCTATACATCTGGATCTCTGTATAGTAGAAAGACTTTCAGAAATGGGATTTTCCTTGCTGTATTTTTTGGTAATAAAGATTAGCATCTGATTCATGCAATTGCCTGATGCAAATCTACCTGATGTGGGAAAGGCAGCTCTTGGAGTAATAAGCTGCCTTTCCTTATCATCTGAGTTGGCTGGGTTTTGTAGGCCAGGGTTCAACTACTGCACCCACAACACGCTGGCATTCCCAACCTGAAACCCCAGACAGAATGGAGGACACACCACCAGGAGCTACACAGAAGGACAAAGCCCTAATGGGAGTCAAACAGAGGTAGGGACCTTATCTGAACTTGATAAAAAAGCTTTGGATTTAAGTCTAGGGGTGAGCAAAAGTTCAAGCCAATTACGCTCCCGTATCCCTAATACCATCCATGGCATCAACCAACAGCACATCCTGCCCTGGTGGTGTGTCTCAGGGAGCATTTGCACCTCTTTGGTAAAAGCATCATTATGTGTATTTCTGGGAGCCAGAGGTAGAGAATTAGAAGCCAAAATGCCTGAATGGGCAGTGCAGCACATAATACTTTCATCATTAAAAAGATGGCCACAGAATGAGTCACTTACTGTATGGCCACAGCTGCATCTGCATTGAACTGAGGAGTGCAAAAAGTTGACTTCCCCTCCTGAGAAACATCCTGAACCTTTAATGGTGTTTATCCAGGAGGGCAAGAAAACCAGACAACAGTTTCTGCTGGTTGAACCCTTTTCTCTCTTCCCCCAAGAGAAGCTACATCTTTAACAAAAAAGGCCATGTTCTGTTAAAAACAAGTTTTAAAGTCTAACATTCATAAATTGTACAAACATAGAAATTTTAGTAATAGCATTTCTTTCTGTCTGTCCCACTACTTCAAATGCTACTCAGAAATACTACTTTGGGGCTAATGAGACTTTTCCAGCCTACTCCTACTTTCTTGGCTCTTGTTCCTCACTTGGAGCAGAGCTGTAAAAGACCCTTTGGGGACTTATCAATGCATATTTGCAGACACTCAAAGAAACTACTGGTTGGTTTGGCTGGATACATAAATTCTGCCATTCAGCTCAGTGGTATCAGAAATGCTGCATAGCTGTTGTTCTCACAGAGTGAAACAGCAGGAGCATAAGTGTTCAGTGTACATTCAGTTCACTGCCTCTGCTACTGGGAAAAACAGTCAAGTTTCTCCTTAGAAGGATGATCATGTTTTGGGTAAGTAAATAAGATGGAAGAAGTCCAGAGCTCACACTAAGCAATGCAACAAAAGCCTTGCACACAAGTCATCCTGTCTTTCTGGCTGACGACTAAACACATATTTTCTTGAGGGAAGAAAACATCTCAATCAGTTTGCCTGAGACCTGAACTTCAGTCTTAGCCAGACAGCAGTCCTAATTTCACCAGGAGCCAGACTCCAGCCCTGGATGGTTTCCATTAGGATTCCATTAAGCCTGAGCATGTGCAGCTCTCATAATTTGCAAGAGCCACGTGTGTATTCAAGAGCAGATTTGGATGTTGTGTTCGTTTCTGGCTTCATAATAGTTCTCATGCCCCTTAAGTAACAGTCTGTTTTCTGGAAACTTAGTAATTTCTTAAACATGTTCACAAGTTTATCCCTCTTATCTGGCAAACAAGATTGAAATTATCGAATGTCTGTAGCTTTTGTTTTTACTTTTGAAGACAAAAGACTGTGTCTCTGAAGGAAGATGTTGGTTAGACTGCATAGTTTCCTGCTCAGGAATCTTTTTCCTTTACCAATACCAATGTCTGCAGAGGTCCTGACACGTACAGCTTCTAGTTTGTCTCCTGGGTTCCACTGAGTCAGTCTAAGGTGTCATAGAACTGGACTAACACCTTTTTTATGAAACCAGAAACTATCTCAGAACACGGAATACTCAAAGAAAAGAACAACTTCACACAAGAAATAGTTCAGGTAGCCTGTGATCCCAAGCAATTCCCATTGTTCTTGGCAAGAGCAGGGTATAGATCTAAATTCCCAAACGCAGCAATGTTTATTGCACTAGCTGGGTGATTCACTAAGTACAGGATGTGCCCAATTATTCCGTGTATTTTTCCAATCCTATTTCATAAACTTTGGTTGCACAAGTACAGCAATACATTCTTTCTTTCTTGTCCATTAAAATTAATTTTAAGAAAGGCCATCTGACTCGAACAATAAAATCACCAACTGGCTATATGTGTGAGGCTTTTTTGTTTTGTTGTTGTAACCATGGAATCAAAAACGTCGGCTGTTAAGTGCATGTATTGTGCGATACGATCACTTTATTTTTTGTCTCAACCTGCTGAGAAAAGTTTTGCTTTTAACTTAGGATGCTGGGCTTGTTCCAAATCCAAAAATTAAAAACAGCAGTTCTGAAGGACATGGATACTAAGCCAACAACATTTGACTGTCTAACATAAAAATTAGCAGAATTGTTATTACTAAAAACAAACTATTAGATCTTTCCAAGATAAATAAAAACTTAGAATTCTGACAATCAGTCCACAAACAAAACTTCTAATTTAGTTTGTTTGAACACGACACCGCAGATAAAAGAGATACAACTTCAATTTTTGTATCTCTTAGTTAATTTCACTACCTCCACGACTAGCAAGCTGGCTGTAAACTGAAGTTTCGCCTCATTTTCCTTCTAAGATGTCTTATTGCAAGTAAATACAAGTCTTTGAATTATCACCAAGGCTGATAACCATGCCCCATTGCTACACATTCAAGATTATTTTATGAATGAAGCGTGGGGCTCACTGCGAAAGTAGCAATGGCAACAACATGCAAGACAAATGTAGTGCAAGGCCCTCAACTCCCACAAGGCACACGCAGCGTTTACAAGAAGCCCAGCAGCCAGGATATGTTTGGCTGTGATGAAGCAGGTTTCACCTGGAGAGCTCACATCACCCTGCCTGAAGCAGATGGGGCAGCCTGGGATGCAGTAACTTTCCATAAGCCACATGCCTCCCTTTGGTAACACAGATGCAAAGGAAACCTGGGTTTCTTAAACCTCCAGCTAAGATCACCCTGGCAGTGTGCACACAGGTAGGTGGTCCGAAGCAGTTCTGGAGCATCCCCCCTAGCCATCCCTCCTATTGCAAGCTGGCTTTCTTCACAGGGTGGCTCTGCTAGGCCCAAATGAAACTCCTTTCAGAAAAAACTAAAATGGAAATTAGGTCCAGGGACATACCAAACGCCCTCACATCTTTGAATTGAGAGTGAAGTATGTGAAACGAGAAGTGCTTTGGGCAGATTCAACCCACACATGCACCGGGGACATTTAGTCCAAAGGACCAGACAAAATCCAATCTGGAATAAAATGTTCAGTTTGAATACAGTGTAGATACAGGAGCCTCTGTACCTGCTACTTTGATCTACTCATCCTCTCCCACTATGCCACCCAGCAGGTAAAAAAGCTCCTGTCTATCTAGCATGGTGAGCTGACATGCCAGCCAGTGCCTCTTGCCGTGTGTGCAGGACAGACACCCAACATATTTTTCTTGGACGGCCAAGTATTGCACCAACAAACCATTTTATGCTCTAAATTTGAGGATGAAGGTCCAACCTTCACACTCCAGATCGCAAATTCACGAGGCAAATCAGAATTCTGGTCCGGCTTGTATGAGCTCTTCTCTGAGAGGACCTGTGCAACTGTTGAATGCCATCATAGAAAGTGCACCAGAAGCAGCCACCCACTACAAACCTGAGGCACCTACACCACTGCACAAGGCCAAGCAACACCTGAAACATCACTGATGCGACCCGTGAATGAGATCAACCACTCTCTCTGGCAGTGCTCAGACAGCTCAGCCCAAAGTGCCCTGAGACACTTGGATCTGGCAGAGCAGTGCATCCAAACCAGGTCAGCCAGTTTGAAGCAGGCTCACCCCTGCTCCTGGCAGCTGGTTTACCTCCAGCAGCTGCCCAGCACTTCAAGGAAATAAGTGTCACCTCACCACTTTGAGCATGCACCCCACAGCTGCAGTCACTGGTCAGGCTTTGCAACCTCACTGGAAAGAGACACGAGAGTAAGATAGGCCAAATTAAAACCCTAAGCCCATTAATCACACCCTCATGACTTCAGATAATGCAATGTGCAATGTGCACCATATGCTTATGTAGGTCTTGCCCTTGGCCATAATCTAGATTATGGAATAAACTAGGAGCAAGGCTGTGGTGAAAAAATTAAACAACACCAGGCAGGAGGGACAGGCAAGAGCCACGTGAATTCATTCACTCCCTCGATGGAAGGCAGTTATGCAAAGAGTTCATACCTGAACTCAAATGGCTCAATTAACATTCCTGAAATGAAACTCATCGATTCTTCACATAAAATGCATCACATCAGAAACAATGGCATGTACCCACTCTTTGACACACTCAGTGCCTGAAGTGGACCTCAAATGGATCATTGCTGCTTTGCAAAGTTCTCTGTGAAGAATTGCCAAAAGAACAAAGTTATCTGAAACACCACTTTATCATTCCTACAGTGGAAGTAATCACAGAAATGGCAGTGGAAGAATGCAGCTGAAGTAGATTCCTCTGACCTGCTGCAAAGCACCAAGAAAGCTCTTCAGCCTCACTGGAGAATTGCAGGGATCTCTGCATTAAAGTGATTTCATGCCTCTATTTGCAGACAGTGTTGCATGATATTTGAAGTGCTGCATTAATAGAAATCCTTTAAATAAAAAATGCAAGTGAAAATTGGACACACTCAAATTTCATGATCTCCATGCTATGCTAAATATTAATGCTGTTTGGTGTAATTGTAGACTACTTCACATGGTAAAAAAAAACCCAAAAACAAAACACATTACTTTTGAGGTGGAAATGATCCATGTGGAGATTTATGAAGATTTTAAATCAAACACATCAGAAAGTTAGTATTCCTATTTAGGTTAACTGCTTAAAGTAATTTTTTTTCTAAAAGACTGTATTTCTACACATCTGATATAGCAGGTTTACAGTGGGGAGATTACATGTCCCAGAGGCAAGCCCTCCCTGCAATGCTTTAACACTTAACACATTACACAGAATCACAGAATCTATTAGGTTGTAGAAGACTTTTGAGATCAGTGAGTGCAACCTGTGACCTAATACAACCTTGTCAACTAGACTATGGAACTAAGTGCCACGTCCAGTCTTTCCTTAAACACCTCCAGGGATGGTGACTCCATCACATCCTTGTCCAGCCCATTCCAATATCTAATCACCATTTCTGTGAAGAAATTCTTCCTGATGTCCAACCTAAACCTCCCCTAGCAGTTTGAGGCCATTTCCTCTCATCCTACTGCTGGTTGCCTGGGAGAAAAGTCCAACCCCACCTGGCCACCATCTCCTTTCAGAGGGATATAGAGAGCAACAAGGTCACCCCAGAGCCTCCTCTTCTCCAGGCTAAACAACCCAGATCCCTCAGCCGCTCCTCACAGGACTTGTGCTCCAGACCCCTCACAAGCTTCACTTCCCTTCTCTAGACTCATTCCAGCCCCTCAATGTTCTTCTTGTACTGAGGAGCCCAGAACTGAACACAGCATTTGAGGTATGGCCTCACCAGTGCCAAGAGGAAGAATGTTCTATCAACAGCCTTAGTATCCAGATACAGATAACCTGATTTTTCATTCTATCTCCCAGTGTATTTTTTCTTGCCTGCAGATAGTGAAAGATTGTTTCTAAGTGATAAAACTGTTAATTCCTGCAATTCCACCTGGCAGAAACAGCAGGACACTTTAAACAATGTTGTCTGAATGTAAGACATTTACCTTACAGGTGACTTAAAAGCACACACTAGAAAATGTCCTTCTATCTTCCTCGAAGACTTGTTATCAGCTCAAAATCCAATTAGCTTAATAAAATAAGAGGAGAAAAAAAAGAGAAAAAAAAAAAAAAAAAGGACAGAGACAGGTTGGCAAGAACAAGGGTAGGACAGGAACAGCCCAGAACCTCTTCTGTATTTTAAGTCCCCTTCAGCCCACCTGAAATGGCTTGTTTTACACCTAGGCAGAAAGCCTAGACTGATGTTAGGATTGGGAAAGTACGTTTTTCTGACCTAAAGAGACCAAATTTAGATACCCATGGTATCTAAGTGCTGTAGTGGAAAGATGGGGAGTAGAGTGAATTTCCTAAAGAGAACGATTCAACCCAGCAGGTATGAGCTGTGTAGTGAGCTCTCTTTGTCTGCAGAGAGCATCTTGGACACACACAGCCATTGCAGTAACACCTGGGAGAGCTGATGGGGGGAGGCAGCCCCAGGTAACACTGCTTCACCCTGAAAGAAGCCTGGAGTGCAGCAGTAAGGAACACTGCGGAGGCAACTATTTTGCCTGAGCTTTTCAGTTTGACTAATCTTAGATAATATGAGTGACAATAGTAGGTAATAAAAAACAACATAAATATACAACCTAAAGCCTCCTGAACTCCTTTGATCCCAACAAACCATGCTGTCAAGCACTTGCAGTGCTGTAAACTTTGCCAGGATGGTGGGGGGAGACACCAAAAACACACCACCAAGAATACCATGTCTCAGTGAGAACTAGTCAGTGCTATCTGCTCTGCTGAAAAGGAAGCTACAGAACATGGGAAAGGAGAGCTCACCCTGCAGAGCCAGGGCTCTGCCTGGGGACAAACACCATCCGGCATTCCCATTCCCATTCCATGCACCCCCCCAGATGCCACTGCACAGCACGGGTGGGCAACCCGCCTGCCCAGCAGGCATGGGAAAACCATGTTCTCTTGTGCTTGGGGTAAGCAGACTCTAAAGTCAAATGCCCTTCTTGGATAGGGACTACAGGCACAAAAGCACAAGCCATGACTTTTATTAGCAATCCCTGTGCTGGAGCAAATGCTTTCTCTAAATATGTCGATATGCACCACTGGAAGTGGACAATGCTTCTACTCCCTCCCCAACCCTTCTTGTTGATAAAACACAAAGGCACAGTCTTTAGTGACCTTCCTCTTTTAACTCCCCCTCAAGCCAACAGTAGCCAACCACTAAAAATAAAGGTAAAAGCTGCTCCATGAAGGTTCTAAAGATGACAGCAGTGCTGCATGCCTTGAAGGAATCATTTGTCCCTAGCATTTCAGGCATTCAGACAGAGATGGACAGAGAGACGCTTGGCTTAATGCTCCTTCCCCTCTCCCCTCCCCTCCTTCTTGGAAATGGTATTTTGTTTGAACAGTTTGCTCCGAGTACCCGTAACCATCCTTGGCTTTAAATGCTTCTTTCCTCCAGGAATCATTTCAATGTAGGCCACTCTATTTATGCTGCTCTTCTGTAATCGGGGAATGAAAGAATATCGCTTGCAAGACATGCCTGCCTGGTTCACAACCTATCTCCAGGCGGTGCCAACAATAGGACTGCTTACAGCTAATCCATTTACTTGGCTTACCTGTTATATTCCCATCCCCTTAATAAGCACTACACAGCAGCTTCACCAAACTTGGAAACTGCTAAGTGACCCGTAGTAACCTCCCCTGTGCCACGTACTTGGAAAGCTGGGGATTTGGATTTACACAGAAACCAAAATTGTCATGGAGCTTCCAGTGGCCTGCCATCGAGAGAAGACGTCTGTGCCCTTCCCTATGTGGAGACAGTGCCGTAACCACTTGTGGATACAAGCACCTCCCTCTCTGTGGCTAACCTTCAAGGAACACGTACAACACAAATAGCAGCTCCCTTTTCAATGTCTGGAAAAAAAAATCACATTATACTACCTTTTCTACACCTTCTTGCAGGCAGAAAAGGTTCCCAAAATGCTGCTGATGTCTGTAGTAACAGGGAATTTAGCCTCCTGAAAGTGTCTCTGAGATGCTGGAACTCATTGTTTTCTTTCTTCCCCTAAAGAAGTAGCAGCTTCAGTGCTGCTTCTGCCTGAAAATTGCTGTGCAAGGTAAACAGCAAACAGGCAAACAAAAAGCAGCAGAAAACAAAGAGTGGAGCTCCAGTGGCTTCAGAAGAGCTGCAGCTCCTGCATCTACAAAAGTCCAAATTCTTCATCACATGCAGAACAAAATAGGGAAATGGATCAAGAATGCAGAATGGAAGATCCACATTATTTTTACTTAAAACAAAATACTTAACCTATTTGGGTAGGTGAAGAAAGCTATCTTTCCCTACAAAGAGGTCTAGAGAGGGAAGTTGGGATTTTGGAACTCTGGCATCAGAAATATATTCAATTAAAACACTAAACAAACAAAAATCCACAAACTAAATTCAGTTAAAAGAAGAAAAAAAATCAACCCTCCCCACACACCCTGATATTGACTAAAAATTTGTTAGTAGAATAAAGTCTCTAACAGAACTGAACTTTAATGGAGACTACTGCTAGATGCTGTGGAGCAAGTGAACAGACTCAAATATTATGAAGTGCGTTTGCAAACACATTTCAGGATGCACTGAAGTAGCAACACTTATATAAATTTTATTAAGAAAAGTAAAGGACTATGAGAGTAATGCTATAAAAGATACAACTTTCAGGAGAAGCAGGAGTCCAAGGATTCAGGTTATCTAAGAGAACACCTGGTCATTTGTATCTTCCCTGTGCAAAGGTCTCTGATATCAGACATCAGCTGATGTTAGCACACAGAAATGGAATACTAAAAATCCCAAGCAGTGACTTGACAAATTCAAAGAGGAAAAGAAGTATCAAATTTCTTATAATAAAAGAAAAAAATTAAGGTAATTAACCACCGTGAAAAAGAATTCCAAAAGCTTTATCATCTTAAGTTTTTAAATCAGAACTGGATGCCTTAGGAGTAACTTCAAGCTCAGCCAGAATTCACATCCTTTATGTAGGAATCATTAGATGAAATTTAACGTCCTGTAAGTCACACAGACATCAAATCATGAGCATAATCAGTCCCTCCAGCTTTAAAATCTATTCATTCTATTCTGTATGTGCTAGGAACTCAATTCCATTTTGTAACCATCAAAACCTATACAAATATCATCACATTACTGCAAAAGACAAGCTAAAAAAGAAAGTTAATAAATCACAAAGCATTGCAAAATGAGGTTTCTTACCACGACAAAAGTGTACTAATGAATTAATTTTTTTTAAAGGTGCTTTATAAAACTCATCTAGGTCTAAGACAATTCCTCCTCACATTACTCTACTGTTAAAACACATTTTTTTAGTAAAATTTCATGGTTAACAAATAATATCAATAATCATAACAAAATGTGTTCACTGCTTGACTTTTGCTGCTTGACTGGAAAAAAAAACCAAGAATAAAGGGAGGAAATGAAGAAATGTCTCTTTTCAAATTCAACACCTGGACCCTAGTTGATAAGAAGTGCTCTTTTTACAGATGCTTCATTCCAGAATGGAGAAAAAAATTCTTAGAGAAAGAACAGCAATTTCCATTATTAGCACTAGAAGACATTAGCAGTTAATGTCTTTCTCATAAGGATGCATCCTCCCTTGTGGCTGGCCTGGATGAGAGACTCAGAGTGCTGGGTGCTACATGAACACAGCATACCAAGAAATGTCTGCTCTTTCAAACAGCTTGTTTAGAACAAGCTGCCTTTGTCCCACATCTCAAGGAAATGCAGAAGTTAGGTGAGAGAACTGTACTCTTTGGAAACTGCAGCTGTACTTTGTACCACTCCAACATCTCTCCCTTTCCCCTTGTGCCATCACCTCCCATCCCCTCTTGCTAAGGTTGAACACTACATGCTTACTTAGACTGTGAATAGATTAATCACAGCTTCTGATACATAAAATGAAGTAGATGAGGCTCTATCATATTTCTACATTAATGCCACTTAATCCAATCTCTTTATTTCACTAAAATATTAGGCACAGTTTTCAAATTTGCATTTTATTATTAATAGAAAGACTTCTACGGTGATTTTTTCCCCTCCCTAACAAAACAGAAAAAAAAGAGGTCTAGTCCATTTTTTTGAGAACAGGCTTTTTCTTAGTAATAAAAAGGATCATATGACAACAGTTTTGCAGTGTATCGTGCAGGCTCTGCTGGAGTCAATCCAATTTCTATACAAGTGCTGCCATTTGGACAACAAAGCCGCCTTATTGAAACGGGCAGGCTTCATCTTAATTCTGGCACTACTGAATGGAGAATACACACTAGCTGGGGAACAATGAACCAAGAAAAGAGTTACAAATCTCTCGTGACAACTGCACGCCAAGGAAGAGAAGACACATTATGATAGTGTTGCTTGCTCTGCTTCTTCCCGAGACCACTTTCAAACAAAGATGGCTTTTTTGTGCTCAAAGCTGAAGGCTCTTTCCAGATTTTACACATGTACCTTCCAACCCCCATCACACATGCAGTGAGACTCTCCAATACTGCGCCATTCCTTGGACAAAGGTGAGGAAAAAGAGGCTCCCACTTTCCCATCCCTTTCCTCCCCTGTCTGCTCTATCTGTCACCCCTCCTATTTAGAGCCTCCCCTGCTATTTTCACATTTAAAGCACATACAGCTGGACTGTTGTACTGTTCTGAGGATATAAGTATTTGCCCTTTATTAAATTAACTTACTTCTCAGTGAAATTTACTTCTGAATTCCTGAGATTTTCTGAAGTTAGGCTTAGTTCAAAAGGGCCTGCCTTGACCTCAGCTCCTCAAATGACTTGGGCTCACACTGGCCCCCAACTCATCTGGGACACAAGCCGAAATTCCCCCCAACATGATGCATTTTGATGAACCATTACATAAAGATGTATAAATAAATGTTAAAGTGTATATGTGATATGGTATATTGTGCAACAGGGTGCATTACAACCCTTAAAGAATAGTGTGCATAAAATCCCTTACAGAACAGGTTAGAAAATGCTGTCACCTACCTAGAGTTTTCTCCCAACATACATTTTTAAGTGGGAGTGTAAGAAACCAGTAAAACCCCATACAGGGGAAAGAAAGAAAATTAAATCTCAAGGTAGCAGAAGATCACATGCATGTCACTTAGTCATGCCACCAATTCTCAGGTGACAGTGTGTGACACTACCAGGGGAGCACACACAGCTGGGCAGAAAGGGGTGGTGACTCCAAGCCTGGCTCTCATTTGTAGTGAAGTTTTCCACTTTGCTTTAGTTTGCACAGAAGAGACTGAGATTGCATCCATAGGAGCAGACTGAACCTTTTCCTGCAATTCAAGACAATTTCACCAGTGTTTGCAGGAGTTTCGGAAAACCTGTCACTGGGTACTTATCCTCACCACCGATGACTACAGCTCTTCAGGCTGCTAGCTTTTTGGTAGGGTAAGCACAAGGACATATATACACCCTTATAAACATGCACACACATAGGGAGATAGGACAAAACTTTGTGAAACCTGCAAAACAGGCCAGCTCAGTCCGTGAGCTTCAGTGTAATGAGGTTCTTAAAACCTTTCAGGTATTTACTCTGGCAAATACAACCTGATAATACAGGTATTTGTAATATAAATCAAATGCAGGTACGTGCATGTTTTTTTTTTTTTAATTAAAGCAATTACAATCTCTTAAATATTTGAATATAAAGCTTTGCTTGGTAATTCTGGTAAGAAGGATCCAGGAAAATACTAGCTTCAAAGACTCCTGGAGGGAAACACCAACTCATCACAAAATGCTACACATTTACAAAGAGATCTTTCAAGGACAACAGCATAGCTTTCTCCTCATATCCCAGCAGTAAAAGCCAACAGGATTTGAGAGTCTAACTCTTCTGGTATGCCTTAAAATCTCCTCATTACTGTTCAAATCGAAAACTGGAAAGCATGAAGGACTTTAAATTAAAAGGCATTTAAACTAAGGCCTTTTCTGTCACACCTGGTTTCAGAAACTTGATAATTCTAATACTGATTTGTACAAAATGTCCCATGGAAAGGGAGAACGGAGGGTCAAAAGCAGGATGAGCACCATTCCCATGCCCACACATACGAGACGAGGAGAAATGGCACTTTCTTTTCCTTGTTAATAAATAGCTTTGGATGCTCACTCAGCAAAAAGGAATTAATTTTATCTCCAGTGGATTGCAGCATCTTGGCAGGAAACACAGAACACGAGTTTAATCTTTCTAGACCAAGTCCTCAAGCTTGGTTGATGTGAACGAAAATATGCAACAGGAGTTTTTCTCTCTGCAAATAATTGTATGGGAGGGAGATGAAGCAAGTCACAGACCTAATGAGCAGAATTGCTCAGCCCAGCCATTTTTGCTGTCCTGCAAGGGAAGCACAGCTTTTGTTGTCTCTGACAAATGGGACTCTTTAGAGACTAGGAGTCTGGGTCTGCAGTCTACAACAACCACTGCTCTCTTACCTCTAATATGAATTACTGAAAGACGGGGCAAAAATAAAAGCCCTGGCAGCCAGGAAATCTTGAGAACATCAGAAAAAGGTACAACAGTAAGAAGTCCAGTCACTCAAAAGTACCTGGAGAAGACCCTGGAGCTAGAAGGAATGTGTCAGAGCACGTGGTCCAGGCTGGGGCTGTCCTTCCCAGCTAGATGCAAAGGGTACAGAGGGATGATGACAGAGCTGGGCTGTGCCTAACAGGTCCTCCTATCAAAAGTGAATTACAAAATACAATGTGAAAGGTACTGTAAGGAGATAACTACTAATCTGCTAATAAAGGCAAAGGTTGACTGTGTTCAAAAAGCTGCTAGATGAGCTACATGGAGATCTCAACTCTCTGTGGAACATTTCCCTTGAAGACCACAGCTAAAGCTGGCCTATAAAAATCAGTCAAGAGTTTACCTTTCTGTCCATAAGAGTTGGGAGTCATAGTGCTTACAGATATGGGTACAACATACTGCGTGGGGCATGCACATCACAAAGACAGCTGAGGTCTCCAGCACCTGTCGGGGATGCTGAAAGCCTCACAGCACCCTGACTTCAATTCCTGAAAAGTGCATCCGTATCAATATGATTTGGGTTCAAAGGCTTGGACTCCACTGGGAAAAAAAAAAAAAAAACAAAAACAAAAACCAAAAAAAAACCACCTCCAAGTTGACATCTCCACTGTGTCAATCTTGCTAGAAAAAAAAATGCATTTATCCATCCATCACAAATTCTAACTGAGAAACACTGTTAATGAGCAAAGGTACCAGGTTACAGGTGAAGGATACAATGTGCTTTTATTAAGAAAAGTCTACTGACTTGCCCTCTAAAACATTTGATCAAAGCTCTGAGAGAGGCAACTGGTGATCAAAAGAACCTCCTTCATCACTGTTTAAAACATTTAAATTCACAGGTAATAACTCTGATAAAATATACTGGATCTTAGACTCAGTTCTACTTCCCGGCTTGGAATTTCTAAAAAAAAAAATCCCTAGAAAATAAAAAGCATCTTGCAAATCTATCATAACAAGTCTCTAGAGAAGAAGATTCAGCATACAAGGTTACAGCTGCCACCCATCCTTCATGCAAAGGAAGACAGAAGGTGACTGCTCTGGCGTCTGCACTTTTGTCCTTATTCAGATGCCAGTGATTGAGAAACGAAATGCAATTTAAAAAATTCAACCAAGTAAGTTTGTGTATTCTATGTGATTAGCAGGTGTTTTAAGATTACACTTGAGTAATTAGATTAACAGTGCAATAGGAAAGAAATACAGCTTTGACATAGGGTGCTTTTTTGTGAACCTTTCTGTTTAACTATTGTGGAAAGCACAGATAAATTTCCAGCATTTTCTAGCAGAGTAATACTGGAAATCTGCTTCATCTGAGTCAGGAATTCCAAAAAGGAAAAGAGGAAAAAAAAAACCCAGAAACTAACTGTAAATAAGGAGACATTTAGAAGTGCCCAGTCTATTCAAGGGAACTTTTAAAGTTCATGAACAAGCTCTTTTAAATCTTCTGCATTTGTCTTTGTTTTCAGCATTATAAATTCAGCTCAACCAAGGGGAAATTAACAGAGACTCAGAAAGAAGTGCTAGGGAAATAAGACGAGCTCCTTTATGTTTCCCAAGTGAGGAAAGGTCACTCTCTAAAACAATGTAAAATATGGTATTAATTTCAGTCAGCTTGCCATAACTCACTGAAGATCTGAGCCACTTTTCAGCAGCCCACCAAGCCAGATTGAAAACTGTAATAATAGAAGTCTGACTCCCAAGTGACATTCTTTTTGAGCCCAGAGGCTCCCAACACAGAGTGGCAGGCAGCAGAGCCTTCTGACACCAAATGAGCCTCAACACAAACACTGGCCACGTACAGACGTGTCCGGCTCCATTGCAAAACCGCCCCGTGTCCCAGTGGTGTCCTCTCATCTTGCCCTTTCCTGTCTCAAGAAGCGGATGCTTTTGGGAAGGCGGTTATCATCCTTAAAGCACAGCCCAAAACACTCCCCATGCCTAGCCACATTAACTCTGAAAGAGCAACTATCATGCTAAAGCAAGAGTTTGTAAAATGATGCCTAAATGTGGTAAATGAAAAGAAAAATCTCAGTATGTACTTTTATTGTCTGGTAAAGTTGTTCACACTGTTCCTTAAGAACTTTTCACTTTTCTGCGAAGAACAGAATTGTAATCCAAAATTGATGTCACATTATGATATTAAATCAACTTTCATTCCCTCCTTTCTGAGCCAGAAGACACAGAAGAACATCCTGCATTAAACCAAAAATATATGAAATATTAGCTACATATAAGAATTCTCTGGCATAATCCTGAAGCTGTACTTAGATAAAATAAAAATGACAAGTATGAAATTTCAAATTAATTTTCTCCTTTTCTTGCTTAGAATCCCAATAATTGCTGTTGGGTAGGAAACAGTGGTATGACCACCACACACACTGGGCTAATGAAATAACTTCCCACAAAAATCATCACTGGAGACAAAGAAAAGAGAAAGGCTACTGGAAGGTAAATAAACCTAACCACTGAGAAGTACCTAACATATGCAAGGATTACAAAACTGTTCTCAAGACCATTCCATTAAATATGAATTCTGGAACTATTTGTGTTGAGCAGGAATTAGTTCACCTAGCATATTATGCACCAATATAATTACCAATACATCCTCATCCTGGTATGGAGAAGCAGCTGGAAAGCATTCTGACAAAAACAATGACTCCATGATAGCTGCAACCCTCTAATATTTGCTACAGGAAAATGATGCTGAAAACACCCAGTCTGTTGTTTGTTTGCTCTGAATACACCTAACTGCCTACAACAGAATGAAATTTTTAAGATCTTGCAAAAGAAACATGCAGGTTTTGCCACCTGCCTGCACTCTGCAATGAACAGAGCCTTTGGGACACGGCTTTTATTGTCCCTGGTGCCTCCCACCTGAGGGAGGACAGCTGTAAGTCACACACTGTGAGACCATGTCAACATCCTCCAGCTTCAAACGGCCTGGTAGGATCACCCCACACCTGGCAACACTTCCAGGAGCACATAAGCATTTGCCTCACAACCTTTAGGATTAAAACTTTGCTGGCCCTACATGGAAAGAAGTCAGAAAAGCTCCCAAACTCAGCCTTGAGCAGCTTCTTCTGAGTGAAACCACTTGCACAATGTGGAAGAGGCTGCAAGAGAGAGGAACACCTCTGGATTTTGCTCATCTTGCAAAATACCGAACAGTCTTAATTGCCTCACATATTAGAGATAATAACAAAGGATCTGAGTTGACTCTGTGGAAACACAGCACTAATTTGAAATGAATTCTTGGGCTGAAAAGAATAAACACAACTCCCTCAGTAAAGTACTGACTGGAGGCAGCAAAGATGGGAAGGCTGGACAACTGCGTCCCAGCACTGAAAAGAACTACTTATTCCTAAAGAAAGAGGCTTGCTTTCCCCAGGTGGTTGGGGAAGAAGAGGCAGAATGTTCCTAAAGATAGGTTGCCTCTGATCCTCTTAATACACTAGATTAAAACAATTTCATTTCTTTTTGCCAGAGGTCCTGGAAGCATCTATATCTTGGCTAGCTTTAAGATACTTAAAAAACAATTCAGTCCCATCTCTTGCTATTTATTTCTTTAAATGACAGCATGAGGTATGAAAGACAAGTTCTTGCAGCCAAAAGGTATTTAAACACAGACATGCTATCAGATTGAAATATCACATGCATTTACGCTCTTCCCTTTATGGCTCTCTGGTTACTGACTCAGACATCTCCTCACTGGATAATGGGAGTCCTGAGAAAGATGGGAAGTCCCCACCACTAGATCCCCCAAAGGGCCACAGAAAGTGGACACAGCACCCACATCCAAAGAAACCACCCTAACTCCAGCATAGCAGCACTGATGTGTTTCACACGTTGGGACCACGCTCTCCTGGCAGCTCAGGGTGGGGTGTCTTTGCCCAATAAAAGGAAAGAGATAATAAATACCAATTACCATTTTGCCATCTTAAACATTCTGGCACCCATTTGGCCAACTTGAACATTAATGCATGTTTGAATCAAGTTCACCATGCCGAGCAGTTAGAGCAGGGGGAAATATTTTCTTGGCTTTGAAAAAGAAACCTGGCCTCACAAGGAACTGCATGGGGAGAATGCCAGCCCAAGATGCCTCTCTCTCTCCTCCTTATAATTCAAACCCCCACAGCAAGAGGCAGACAGACCCTCAGCCTTAGTGAGTGCTCCCCTAACCTTGCTGAACCCATGACTGCCAAAACACCCATTTGAGAAGGTTAGCCACAAGGCAGCCAGCAAGGGAAGGAAGTGCCTATGGAACTGCTATTGGGAGTGGATATTTCATACACCACCACAACAGAGCACTACATACATGAGTGAGCTGGCCCTCTCTTTGCCCCTATTTGTGTTTGCAACAGCATGCTGGGGAGCACAGATCCTTTTCATTTGGTTGCCCCTAGCAGAAGTGGGGAGACCCCACCGAAGGAGATGGAAAGTTGGCAGCATCCCAAGTAAAGCTGCTCCGCCTGGCCTGGCAGCATCCTCCCCCACAGCCACTGGCAGCAGGGTCACCCCCGAGGTACCACAGCTGCTCCAGCAGCAGAGTAGTCTCCTACCTGGCACAGCACTGCCTCAGCAGTGAAGCCTGTATTAAAAACGGGGTGGTAACTGCAAATCCTCGGGATCTTTCTGGCTCTGCCGAGCCCTTTCAGAGCCATTAGGCAGGGAAAGGCTGCTGCCCCGAGGGGCCTGGAACCACACATGGGCTGATAACCACACAAGTGTGTACACACAAATGGATGCAGAGCTAGAAAAGCCAGGGGTGAAAGGGGATCATGCTTAAGATTAAAAACAACAACAAAAATGAAAGAACTTTCCTTCCTCCCTGCTAAATCATTAGAGGGCTTTGAATTCCTTCTTTCATATATATTCTCTTTAGGTAAACAAACTGCTTTAATGAATTTTTTTTTAGCCCTCACAAGATATTCATTAAATGCACAGCAACTGCAGGATGCAGAGGTGACAGTCCTACCTAGAACCTTTTTCATCTAGGAAGCTACTTCACTTGCTGCTAAAAAACAATTTGCACCTTGGATCAAGACCATCCCACTAAAAACCACTTCCTTCTTTTGGGAGGAAAAGATAACAAGCTCCAAATTGTGCCTTCTTCAGAACCGAAGTTCAAAAATACAGAACACTGAAACTCACTGGTTAAGAACCAAAAGGGTTCATATTCATCACCAAGATAACCACAGCTGCTTTTCCAAACCAAAGCGATCCAAATTCACCTCGTGCCCCTTTGCCACCTGACAGGCAGACAAACTTTGGCCTTCATATGCAGCATGACCCTATCCTGAAACCTATGGAAAGCACAGAGGCCCTCAAAAGTTCTTAAAAATGTTGTGAGTAGCTGTTTTAATTCCCCCTCCCATTACACTTACTGGAAAGAGGGGAAACCACCACCCTGTGCGGCGCAGCCTTGCCGAGCCACACCAGCCCGAGGCACACAGCAATGCCTAAGGTGAGCTGGGAAGGTGCCAGATTAAACAAAGGGAAGCACGGGACGGCACAGGGGCCGAGCCCAGGTTGCTGTGCTGACCTGGCACACACCTATCTATCTGCACACCCTGGCAGCTGAGTGGGGTTCAGATCATCTGGGCATTGCAGGGTGCAGGGAGCAGACAGCAGAAACCTTCAGGCAAGAAGTCTGTGCAGCCTAACACCAAATTTCTTCAGATACACAAATGAAAAATCACATTCACTCAACAAATAAAATCTACACCTGCAGCAAGCTTGGCTTCACGTGGCAGATCATCCTCCTTCAGCCTTTCAGAACACCTCAAACACCAGGGGAAATGCTTGGGTTGGGTTTGATTTTGTCAGAAACCACCCACAAAGTGTGGCAATGGACCAGTGACAGGGAAGGGCCTTTCGTTTCCCCAGCATCAGACCAAAAACCTACCCAGGTCAGTTTCTGCTAGCTGTTAAAAAACCTCTGTGAAACAAGTTGTCTGTTTTAGTTCAGTTTCAAGTGGACTGTGCATAGATCCCAAGGTGGTAAAAGCTTTAGCAATGCAGTGGACAGGAACATACCCTCCACATAAAGCTCAGTACAACAAGTACTAATCAGGAGCAGCCATGCAGGAGAGGAGCCAAGGACAGAGAGGAGGCTGGAAATCCAGTTACCCACTCCATTCCTAGAAATGATTCAGCTAGATTGGACTTACAGCAAACGGGCAGAAGCACAACAAGTAGCTTGTCTTTGCTCCCTACATTTTATGAATAAGTATTTCAGCTCCTGAACCCTTGATCTTTCTTCCCATAAAATGCTATTCCAAAAGCCAACTCATATTTTCCACACACATGGAAAAGTATTTGCTACCCATTCAATTCCTTAACCAAACACATACACTTAATACACCAGAAGCTTTCTTCCTCATCCTTTTAGCATTTTTTTTCTTTAAAAAATGCTTAAGTTTCTTCTTTTTGGGTCTTTCTTTAAAATATTACAATATTCTTTTTTTGACTATGCCATCACTAACTTTTGGGTGCAGCAGAAATCTTCAGGACGATGCAGTAAACATTAATACCATGATTTCTACTGTTTACAACCTTATCAGAACATGGTGTTTTCCTGTGAGACTTTCACTCTTCTAGAGCAGTAGACAAGTGAATGAAAAATTAGTAAATGCCTTGACTGCACTGCAATAAAATGAATTTAGGAAAACACCCTAAAACCTCCTAAAGCACAGAATATAGGAGGGGCGAAAGGGGGTGTTTTGGAAATTGTACATGTGCAGTCACTACGTGTTACTTCCAAAGACATACTTCCAGCTGTTATGTATAAATATTGGCTTGAAAATGAAGTCCTACATGACATGCTGGCACTTGGTTGGATCTGTTGGCTGGTGGGGCACTCTCGGGTGACACCATGTACATGCTGTGCTGTCACAGAGCGTGCTGGTCCCTCCCGTCCTGGTGTGTCACCAGCATTGCATCACTGCCAGTGAAATAACGCAGCTGCCTCACTGCTTTTTTTTCCCTTTTTTTTTTTTAAGTGACAGCAAATTTCAGCGCAATAAATCTCTGAGCTTGTGCCCAGCTTTACTGCTCATACAGGCCAGCTTCCCTGCTTTGTAGGATCTTTCTTTCTCCCTCAACATGGCCTCATTTGAGGAAAATAACATTCTCACCACCTGAAAGATGTCATGATTAAGCTTAAAGTTTCGCAGCTGTGTTATTGCCTGTCATTGTCCCTTAGGCTCCTGGGATTATTTCTTTCCCTGGCCACTATAGTTGCCCTCCCAGAAGCAAGTTAGACGGTCTCTCCAATAACATCTACAATCTACCACAAACCTAAGCACTGCTAAAAGGCCCCAGAAGTCACAGTCAAATCTCAGCAGCAAAACACACAAAACTTTTCTGGAGTAAACACAGTGGCAGCAATAGGTGTGGTAAGTACTGTCTTACCAGGCTGCTGGCCTTCACTACTGTTCAGCAGGCAGGAGGCCACGGCCAGGTTGCCCACATGGTTTTCAAAGAGCACCTCAATGCCATAACCAAGATGCAGAAAAGTTCATTCATCCAGCTTTATTTACTACTTACCCACAGCAAATCTGCCAAAGTGTCACACAAAGTATATTATGGCAGAGATATCTGTGGCCACTGCTTGTAATTTTAGTAGGACACCATAGTCCATCAAAAATCCTACCATATGGTTCAACCACAATTTTACAAAATCCACTTGGTGACCAGCAAAAAAAACCAACCCCACCCCCCACCCAAGGGAAAAAAAACCCAAAAAACAAAAAAACAAAACCAAAAACCACCACCACAAGCCACCACCATAAAATAATTTTTTTCTGTATTTTGACTATGCAGGAAAAGCCCACTTTGTGTGAGCTTTCAAAAGGGTTCCCAAACGATGGACACATCAAAAACACTGCTGATCCCTCCAGAGCACCCTCTTTTCATTTTGACAATTAAATGCATGAGCATAGGGTTCAGCATCGTCTGCAGCTGCAAACACTCTAGCTGAAACCTGCAAGCTACGTACTTGTTCAACCAGATTCATGTTATTATCTTTTCCCTTTCCTTTCGTTGTGGCAAGAGTAACAATTTAATTAGACAGGGGAAGAAAAAAAAAAAAAAAAAAGAAACCCTTATTATTTATAACTGTAGCGCAATACATTATTTTTAGCTAAAGGACTCTTAAGAAAGAAACAGTGTCCAGACCGATTTTCGTGTACAACTTCCTGAATTTGTGATTCACAGCCAAATTTCAGGGACAAGTTTAATTTAGGTTTTGATCTTTTTGACCTTGGCACATTAGCAAGAGCTCTAGTTTTAGTGCCTGCAGCTTCACTTCTTCTGAGCTCTGCAGATATAAAGCTCAACAGGTCCACTGGCTGCAAAACCAACAACACTTCAGAAAAGGCAGCCCTTGAAGACACAAATCTGTCATCCAACTGTGGCTCTTGGGGAAATTTGGGAGGTGGGGAGCATTTATCCAGGCACAATACCACACTGACAGGAGCGGGACGTATCCCATTACGGGAACTGCGCGTTCACAAACAAGTGCCAGAGTCACAGGCTGTTCTGTGCCACGCGGCAGAGATAACACCGACAGGCTTCATGCCGCAAATCCACCCGCCCCAGACGCGGGTTTTTTTTTAACCTAAACTATATTTGACTTCACTGTCAAGTATTTCAGCACAGCTGCTATTCTCAGGTTCTCCCAGAATACACACAGTAGGTACTGTACTATTGCACATACAAACATCTACCTTCTTACCACAGTTATTTATGAACTTTTTTCCATTTCTGATTTCATTTCCTTTCTCTGGGCCCTGTTTTACATTGTACAGGAGATGCTTTCAAGATCAGAACTAGCCTCTAGCATTAAATAAAGAAGTAAAATGTAAGTCTGGTTAGAAGTTTAGAATTTAATGTCCAGTTTCCCTTGTGATGACCTATAAGCAGGACATATCTCTGATGCCTCATAGTTTGGGGAAAAGAAATGACTGCAAGTCAGTAATTAGCTAGGGGGTTGTGGTAAAGAGGAGCTGCCTGTCATCTGCTGGTCTCTCAGACATCACCAGTGCCCATTCCACTCTCTGCTGGGTTTGTTACATATCTTACTGGGCCATGCACAGCATAAGTCCTCTCTAAAGGTCTGCCCCAACTGCAGGCATCACTGTCAAACTGTGCAGGTGCACAACAGCACTTAGCAATGGTGGATCTTATTCTGTCTAAAAACAAACTTCTTGAGTAAAGAACACCACACATGCTTTTCAGTTGCACTGAAACAGGATAAAATGGTGGTATGCAATTTAGCACACCCTTCTGGGACACTTCCATGGTTCAGGGGCTCTCTGCTGATATGATGCAAGAAAAAGAGCCAGTGGCTCCTCTGCATCTGGAAGATGGCCTCTCTGCATTGAAACCCACAGCATCACCTCCTAAACTCTCTCATACAGATTGGAAAAGCAAACACACCTTGTTTTCATCCACCCTTGCACCAGGCAAGAGTGGAGATAATGCATTAGCACCAGAGTTACAGCGCAGAGGAGGATGTACACAGGAGCAGACTAAGTTTTTACTGAGCTCCCAGCAGAAGCTCTGCAAGTGGTTGGGATATTCCAACAGATGCTCTCAGCCCCTGGTTCTTATCCAAACCCTCCCTTAGAGGCACATATTCCACTCAAGAGGACCTTGCTTTCAGTGCATGTATTCTTCCATAATTGAATATGTTGAAGCCCAAAGCTTATTTTCCTCCCAAAGCTTTTGCACGACTCATAATTTCAGCATGACATTAGTTCTGATGCTTCTGGAGGGCAAAGCAAAACCCCTCCTACTCCCTGAAACGTTACGCTGGCCGTAGTTGACCAGCCTCATTCCTTGTCCATGATCATCCTGCCTACTCAGCCGACTATTAAATAATTAACCCACGCTGAGGCAAAGGCTCCTTTCTGCTTCATGGAGTGGGGCCTCAAGTTTTCAGTGTGAAGCTCCTTTGTACTGAACCCATTATGTCCTAGAAATCTTTCTGTGGGCAGCTGTACTCTGTATAAACAGTAATATAAACAACAGAGATTAAAGGGGCTCATCTCTCGCTGTTAAAGACAAACAAATACAATAGTTACTAATCATTTTGAGGTGATAAGGGATTTGGGGTGAGCAAAGCTGAGCCCTGACTCCATGACCCAGTGGCATGCATCCAAGTGCAGTGAGAGGAAGCACCCAGTGGTCCTGAAGCTGGGCCCACAAGCCATCCCAGAAGGGCACAGGCACTTTGGCAGCACTGCACTCCACTTGGCCTCCTGTTTGGAGTTGCCTCCCCTCACATACCAGTGCTTAAAGTTGGCTGCACCAAATGAACCTTAATCCTGGGTTTTAGCACAACCCAAGCAGTTGGACACCCTCATACATGCACACACTCTGAACCTGTTGTTTCCTCACACAATTTGGTAGTTTCCCTAAACAGCTGCTGCTTCAAAAGGTCCTTAGCTCTCCTTCTCCTTGCTTTTAAGTTCCCTTTCATTTAGAATTCAGGCATTTACATTTCTAGGACGGAAAAAAGACATTTGTGATCAGATGTTCTAGACACCCCTATACATGAGAAATCAGGGGACAGGAGTTTAAAATACCATGCTACTACTGTTCTGTGCTGCTTCTTCTTCCTGCTCCAAAGCCCGCTGCTGCAAGAGTGAAGCTGCTGCTTTCCCTGGTCCAGCACTGTCAGATCTCCAAGGCAGAGCAGGGTACTCTTCTTGACACCTGCCCATTTAAAACAACTGCTCGATTTACAGAGAGAGAAAACCTCCCTTCTTTGTCCCACCTTCAAGATCAGACTGACAAGCAAGGCTGTTGGAAGATTTTTTTGTCTTGACTTCTGGCATGGGATCCTTTGGATATTTCATTTAACAGACATGTTACACCTGCAGTGCCTTCAGCTTTTCCTGCTCTCTGCATGCAACACATCACTGTTGTGGTCTCTGTCTTGTAACTTTAGGACTTTAGTTTGTCATAAGGTGACAGAAATATCCTTTATCTGACATGCTGTGGACCATATTTCTGAGAGACTTTGGAAAAAGATGCTCATTGGCATGGGTGACTAGACCAGGCCCATCCCCCTCCTGGCCTTTGTACACCAGAAAGATGCACATGTATTAAAAAAAAAAAAAAAAAAAAAAAAAAAAAAAAAAAAAAAAAATTACTGCCCTGTCAGAACCCAAAGTTACATGATTTTCTTTAATTTTTTTACCTACTTTTCATATCTTTCTACTGAAAGAATAGGTTTGAAGCACAGACAGTTGTATCAAACAAAACTCTGTTCAACAGTCTTATCTCAATCCCTCCCTCAGCATGTTAATTCAAGGTTGTTACTTCTTCCATCTCCTTTCCTTGCACTCAAGAAAACAAACAAAATATACAAAGGGCACATGGAAAAGCCTCAGTGCAGTACAAACAGGACAGATTTTCTGATTCAACTTCAATCTCTTCACTTTTTTGTTTTCCACAGACACTAAGAAATATGTACAATTCTTGTATCTACATAAGTTGCCCATTTCCAACTGATGCAGGCTTCAACAGATGACCTGCAGCATGGAAAACAAGAGTTACTTAAACTCCTCCACTCTCTTTAAATGCAAAGGAAAACCTCAGCTGGTAGCCAGCATGCTGCAGTACCGATGGTGTTCCTAAAACCTACAAACCAGTCCCCAGCATGTGTTGCAGCAGACACTTATCTGCACTTTAAATGCGTACATTTGAATGTTTCTGAATGCACAGAAACCAGGCAATGTAAATAGAAAACAGTTTTAACATGACACAGAGACACGGGGTAATGCTCCCACCACATCACAGAGCTAAAGCTTCAGCCGACAGCGCCGGCTACATGACAGAAACGCTGCATCAAGCCAGCGCTATGGCTGTGCAAAACTGTAAATGATTACAGAATAATGCCCTGCAATCAGAGAACAAAATGTGTGCTGCAGATTAATCACTTTCCAAGACGGGAAGGGAAAGATAGGCTTGAGAGATAAATCTGGCTGGGGTGTTTATGCAAGCGTATCATGCTCCTTAGTACTGAATGTCCCAGAACTTAGAGAGGAAGTAAACAATGTGCTGGGGGGGCGTGCGGGGGGTGTGCGAGGGGTGTGCGTGTGCCCGCGCTCACAACCCCAAATAAGACAGCTTGTGAAAAATGCTGAACTTTCACTTATGAGGCACGGGCGTCAGGAGTCACTTTATTGCCAGCTCTACTGCTCCTGCCTGGGAAAAGCTAAAACAAGGAGCCCTTCAGATACGGCTGACGCTTCTCTCTGGCATTTCAAACTTCCCTAAAAACTCCACAAGGATGTCCACAGACTCCTGAGCCTTCTCCCCCATATCGCCTCAGCAGCTACAGCAGATGGGCAGTGCATTTGAAGGCAGGGACTGCAAGCACTTCTGGTTGGGAAGCACCTCTGGATGCACACTCCAGCAACCTACATTTTCAGTGTCCCTCTAGCATAAAATCACTTTGCTTTTGGCTGTTTAGGCAATGCCAGCTTTCATGCACTCCTCTTTTCTCTGTAAACATATTTACATTTGTAACTCCTGACTGGCTAACACAGGCATTTCAAGGAAAACTCTAGCAGCACTTGAATTAAATGCAACACATTGGACAATCAATTACAAACAGTAAACTGACAGCAATGAGTGCAGGAGAGGCTGGTGACATGGATTTAGATCAAGGGCTGCACTGGATCATTGGGAAGGCTTTCAAAAAGGCTTGCAAAAGCTCACCAAGGGCCTATGCCACAGCAGACTGAGTCACCAAAGTGACACATCACAAAAAAGTTAGAAAATCTTCATGCTGAGAGTTTTAGTTGTCATCAATGGCTTTGGAAGACATAGGGGCACCATGCTGCAATTCTTCATCTGAGGAAGATGGTATTATACCAAACTTATTTCCAAACAGGAGCTAATAAAAATTACCCAAAAACTAAATTGAGAGGCAGTGCTGGGGTATGCACTGCAACAGTGCTGCATATAGGGAAAATACAGAAACCAACTACTGAGGTTCCTTCTCTCTGCAAATATCTGGCTCTCTATTAAAACAAATTAACAATACGCTACTAATAATAAGACTGTGATATAGCTGTGAGGTTCCCCTAAAGCAAAATCCTACCAATGCTAGTAATTGATTCAGCAATGTGCACCAGTTCAATGGCACAGGCGTCTCCAATCCTTGGAAACATTACATCCACTCTAATTCTTTCCCCAAGGTCACCACAACCATCAGAAAATCCCCATAGTCCTGACCCAGAGAGCTGTGTCTAAACAGCTGTTATCAATAGCCTGGGAAACTGATGCACTGCACCTGAAAGGCATCAGCCACCACAAGTGAATCCCTCAGCCAAACACCCTGCCAGAGTGGCAGAGAACAAACTGCAGATTTCTCTTGCAGGGCAAAACCAGGGTGTGCTAGATTTGCCTTTGCACTATTTGTTGCAATGTGTGTTTGCATACACTTCATTGCCACTGAAAGAGGACAGGACACCCTGTTACCTAATTAAAGTTTTGAACTTTTATCATGAAGGAACAAGGGACTCGTAGATGACACACTCTATGCCCAAGCTCTTTAATGGGTCAATACAAGGTAATTCACACCAATAAATGACTCAGTCTAGCAAGCACCACAATTCAGTATGAGCTTCTCGATCCACTTCTGATAACAAAAACAGTCATCAGCTTCCCTAGATGTGAGGGCATTTTAACCATTAAAGACCAGGCATGAAGTTAGCATCAGAGGCAGAAGGTACAAGAAACCATGAAGCAATACCAGGAAAGGTCAGCTACATCACTGTATTTTCAAGTCTAAATCCACCAAGTCAGAGGGGCCTTCCTAGACAACACCAAAATATGCTATGACTCTGGACTGTACACTTTCATGCCTTCTGTTTTTCCAGTGATGAACCTGTCTCTTTTCACAGATAAGGAAGGAAAAAGGAACAGCCCCTGACCATGGAAATAAGAGTAATTACTACCTATACCATTAACTGCTTTAGGGACAGCTCAGTAGCCCTTTGAATTGTAGAATCTCAGATGCTGTTTGATGTCTAGGTCAGGCCACAGAGAAGTAAGACATCCAAGTCTCTCTGAGGTAGGACCCTCCATCACTTACACAAATGAGCAACCTCTCACTACCCAGTATCAGTAGAAGGAACAGGATTATCCAAATGATTAAGGATTTGCACACGGACAGCAGCAGGACTGCTTACCTAAGGGTGGATCAGCCAAAAATATAAACAGTGTTCTAAATTATAGGTGGTGCTGTGAGCCCCACCTACACCTTGTATTGTCCAACACTTCCTACTACAAAACCCTCTTTGTTCCTCAGCACTAATAACTTTGCAAACCCAAACTAAAACTGAAATTAGAAACAGGATAACTGGTCCAGGATAGGCAAGCAACACACAGGAAATACACAATCCTGGGGCAGGGGAGAAACGTGGAATGGGGACAAAAAAACCAGACAAGCTGGACAAGCAGAACAGTTACGAATACCAGCGGGGATGGGCAGAGGTGTGGAAGATCACAGGAAAAGGAAGGAGAGATGCATGGAGCAAGACTGGGAATCACAGAAAAAGAGACTGGGATGAGAGAACGTAGTAAGGAGCTTGGGGAGGGGAGAAGAAGATAGGGACAGTGCTCATCAGGGAAGCCTACGGATACTGAGGAGACAAACGACACAGACAAGCACACCGGGAAGGGCGTGTTTCTTTAGTCGGAGCCAAGTGCAACTATGGCACAGGGCCCACATAGAGAGCACAGGGGATGAGCTGAAACCCTGAGCACCCCTTGAAGGATCCAGCCCAACAAGGAGAATAGGGGTGCCTAGAGCTTGTGAGCTCCTTACTAATAACAGTGTCATAGCCAGCATGAGAAGTAATTTCAAGTGTTAAGAGGCAACTTTATTTCTGACATTTTGTACTTCACAAGCACTTGATTTTATATTGATACATTTTTTCAGTGTAGATTTTTGGGTAAATAAAGAATGCTGTTATGTAGTCCTTCTGCTTAGCCCTTCACTGAACAGTGAGAGTTGTCCACAGAGATACTCCAGTGATCTACAGTTTATGGTCAAACCATGCAAAATCTCCCTGGAAGGAGATTTTTTTTCCCCCATAAAAAATGGGGGAAACCCATTGCTGGCATTGTTCAAACCCACCCACTGCACTGCAATATTTCTAGGGAGAAAACTGCTGACCCCCACAAGTCTATAACCATCTGGAAGAATTTGTGGTCTGATACCTGATATAGTTTCCTGCAAAAAATATAGTGAATACCACCTCTGTGACCATGAAAAGCCTTTTTTTTTTTTTTTTTTTTTAACCAAACAGAACCAACAGCTACCAACAAAAACATCAAACCAGAAAGCAGGCACTCAAAACTGGATAAATTTAGTAAGATGTCATGATTCAACTACAATTGAAGGAAAACCATACTTAATTTCTCAAACAACTGCTATCATAGAGCTCAAGCAGTGTTTTTCCTTCAGGCTGAGAAGACACCAAGTGTACACTATTTCCCAATTTACTACTTTTTTCTTCTTTCAATTAGAGAACATTGTCATTCCACATGCTTAGTACAAGCCTGAATAGAAATGACACGTGAGAAGCTTTTGCCAGGGTTAAGTCCTGACACAGCTGTTGGAAAAACCCAAAATGAACATTTTATCCTGGCCAAATCAGTGTTCTTTTCACTATTTATACTCTTGGATCCAGCAGCTGCAAGTGACACCACAGGTCAGGTTGTCCAAAAGGGACAAGGAATCTGAAGATCCTCTCAAGTTTTGGAGGCCTGCTGCAAGTTTAAGTAGAATATCAAACTCTGGTCAGAACTGATTTTTCAGCAAAAATTTCCATTAAAAAAAAAAAAAACAAANGCTTTCATTTTTCAGCACCATAGGATCAACACTGTCTGCTCAGCTGATAATGCCCTCTTTATTTGAAATTATTTTTCTCCTTTCACCACCCACATTCATCTGGGACTTATTCAGTATTATTCTGCCTGACACTGGTCCAAAACAGCAAACAATTCCTTTAACATTACAATAAGCAGAGAAGACCCTAACAGACCTGCTTCGTTGTCTAAGAACCCCCTTCCATAGCAAAAATGAGGCTGAAAAACTTGTAAGGACGCTAGATACAGCTGTGCCTTTAACACTACAACCTCTCTGGTATTTTACATTTGGCATCTGGCATTTTACAAGCAGGGAAACATTTCTGCTGTGCTGTACTTTGGCCTTCTGTCATCTGAGAGAGGTGGAGATTTATGCCCTTTCTCCTTCTAAATTAGACTACTTCAGTGCCCTATTTTATATTCCTCCTGACAGGTCCCTATTTTGTATAAAACAAAAAGTACTACTGTCGCTGTGTTGCAAGGCAAAAGCCCTTTCCAGCTGAAAGAGAAAACTCCTGCCACCAAGTCAAGTGGCAAGATGTAACTTTTCAGTTAAAACTGTGAGGATAAAATAACTTTGCCCAACAACATATTAATTTCCAGCAGGATTTGATAAAATTACAATTCACTCTCCAGAAAAAGACTAAAACATTAAAACATTTGACTGAGAAAGTCAAAATAGGTCATTCAATCAGCGTTATTCCCCCTTCATTTCACACATAATACAAAGCAGTTAAGTAGTTTCTCTTGCAATTAGCATCATCTTTGTCTCCTTGGTGTCTAAAATACACTGGAGATATGAAGCTGCTCCGTACTGCAGCCCAGGCCCTGCTTCCCACCATCACCGACCCCTCAATAAATACAGAGGTGAAATCCTGTCTTCAATGATTTCAACAATGATAATTTTCTTTTGTTATTCCAATTCCCTGGTCTATCATCTCAAACAATAGGCCTTTTCCCTCTGATTAAAAAGGAGTACAGGTGTACTCAGGAAGAACCCCAGCCTCTCCAGCTGCTAATGCACATCCCACTCCATCTTCCAACCAAGAAGACTTGTTACCTGGCAGATCCCTGAAAAAGTGGGCTAGAAACAGCCCTCATGAGGAACGGCAGGGTTTTAAGAGATCTTTCCTGGATGTGAGAAGTCTGACATATGCTTCAGATGTATTTTAATTTAGAAGAATGTTGGAAAGATTTTATTTATGTTTCTAATTAGGTAAACAGTATGCTTCTTCCACCTGCTTTGAGCTACCCCACTAGGCCCAGTAGACATCAGATGTCTATGAACATACATCAGGTTGATTTACACCCTACTGCTAGCTCACGGAATCCTTCCTCCTCTCAGTCCCGTATGCCACTACCTTATGGACTACACACTTCCCTTCTTTTTTGTTTGGAAAATGGCCTCGTCATTGATTTTCAAATACCTTCATAAGCACACAGCTCCCTTCCCCATAGCTTTATATAGAACAGTTCCTCATAAAAGATTTCTCTCCTACCCCAAGCATGCAAACCTTCTAGCACATTTTAATCAGAAGTATTTTTGTCATGCATGAATCAGGATGCAAGAGCACCAGGGCAAGAAATAAATCTCAACATGCCATGAGAAGTGAAAATCACACTGTCAACATCATGATGAACATGATACTAGGTCGGAGCTTTTGGCTGCTGCACAAGCTAGGCTGGAAACCTCTGGCCCAATTCATGCACAGCTCTGACATGACTTCTATCTGCAAATCAAAGATTTTAGATGTAGCCCTCTTATCTGGGACACATGTGTGGCTGAGGCTACGAATCCAAAAAATGCTTCAGTTCTTACAGCTCCTCAGTGGCAGCATCATTTTCAGTGCCAAAGTTCTTGTCCTGCAAAGGCACAGAAGGGTCAGCAGCCTCCCACTGCAGATCTTGATGCATACTTAAAGAAGCACCATTCACTCTGAAACCTGACATCTCACACAAACGGTTTTGAGTTCCCCCATACAGTGAAACTCTTAGGCACAATAGATCGTATTGCACAAAAACAGGGACAGCAGCTCTACATGTCTCAGCTTACAAGCATCTCAGGACACGACCTGAACTGGCGTCACCTTCTTGTACAAATTCCTGAAAAAAAAAATTCTCTGAAAATTAGTCAAGGTCCAGAGCAGTTGTGCAGAACAAACAGTAAGTTATAGGCTTTCAGGAAACCACATAACTGCTCTCTGCACAAAACCAATCAGCAAAAAAGGTGATAATGTGAGAGCCTGTGAAACACTCACAATAAGACATTCTTTCTTGAGCACTGTTCTCACTTGTCAGATGCCAAATTTTATGTACTAAAGCATATCTAGAACTTAATACATGAAACCAATAAATCCTCCACGAAGTATTAGCAAATATATTTACACAAGATTGGGGTTCACACAAAGTCAGAAACTTGTGATCTGGATTAAGTCTCACATTTAAAGGTATGTTTACACTGTAAATTTCATGTAAGAAAGTGGGGTTAACCCTGGTCACAACGTGTCTTTGGACAGCTGCAATAGGTGCTTGAAGAGATAGCGTGGAGAGAAAAAACCCAGATACTGCAGGATTTAAAAGCACTGCTATGTGAGTACATATCAAGACAATTCAGTCCACATTCTAGATAAAACAAATATGGCCCTAGAATTACTTCTTTAGAATAAAGCATTTAATCTTCCGTATCGTATTTTGGAAAAAGCATAGAAACCAATGTGATACAGTATGAGAAAAGACTAAGTTATAAGGGCAAATTGTCTCCAGAGTCAGAGTTGCTGACTGTCTAGACTAGGAGAGCAGATTGTATTAGAGATTACTAGGTAATTAATACATTTTTAAACAAATCTTTGTTTACTTAAGTATGACACTGTAACTAATGCTCCCTGGTCATACTCAGTCCTGACACAGGGCTCAGGCTCAGCTGCCATCAGGATTTTTGGCACTGCTGGCTTGAGTCTGTCTAGCACTAATGCAAATGTGTGCTCCTGCTTTAACACGGCCTTTAGCAGGGATGAGAGTCAGACCTGCCTTCTTTACTTCATCTACCTATGAAAGTTGCACTGTCGTAAACCTACATCCATGCAAACTCTTTTTCACTCCCACTCCCAACTGGGCATTTGCAGCAGCAGGGACGCAGAGTGAAGCCCCGGCTGACACATCCTGATGTTTTTGGGCGTTCCCTCTATCTGTCCTCCCACAGCAGACCGCCGTCTGTCCTCATCAGTCTTCCGACTTATCTGTCGTCTCCCACTCCTCTAGGGTTGGGATAAGCAGATGTTACCTCCCTGTTCAAGTCCTGGCAAACAGCCCAGACCTGCCCTTTCTTCTCGCGTGACTCAGGAGCCAGCGAACCCTACTGAAAACTCTTTCCTAGGACTGAGTCCCACCCACTGATCACAATCCCAGGAGTGCCATGGCCTCCGCTGCTCCCTAGAGAGAGACAAAGACCTCGGAAGGTCAGGGATGGGGAGACAAGTTGGCCTGAAGACACTGCAAGGCTGACGGCTGGGTTACGAGGAGCCCCCAGGCAGACCCACAGCACAACACAGAGCGTGAAGGCAGCCTGAGAAGTAGGTGTCAAAGGAGAAAAATGGCTCCTTTGGCAGCACTCCTGCCCTCATTCCAGAGCTCTCAACTGGGTTTTGGCATGGAGACGTCAGCACGGACCCACCCTTCACCTCGGCACGGGCAGTGGGTGAAGGGACGCAGAAGTGGCGTGATCCGGTGACTCAGGCCACGGAAATGCGCCCGGCCACGGGCAGCACTCAGGTGCACGGCAGCCCCAGGCTGCACAGGCACAGCCCCGCTCCCACAGCCTCCTGACCCCCAAAACTGGAGGCACACACTGCAAAGGCCCTGACAACAAGCTGCCAGCACCACACGGCGCCGTCCTTGCTTCAAGCGGTCCTCCCTCCACCAGTTCCTCCGACAATGGTGCATGGGCTGCCTCTACCCTCCTATACCAGCATGCACCGTCCTCACAGCTCTCTTAACATGCAGCGAGTAGAAACTTCACCATCAGGGGAAAAAGAATACAGAAAAGCAAAATAGTACCTTGCCAAATAAACATGTTCATGTGAGAACCCAGCATTCCATAATTCAGCTCTAAAGTATGTAGCATGTTGTGATACAGCAAGTAATACACTCAATTTGTTAGCACAAGTCTCTTATAAGAGCTAATTTTCACAAAGCATTTCTTTACTAGTACAAATCCACAGAAGGGCACTTCTCTGTGAAATCTTAAGAAGGTATTTGAGAAAGTATTTAAATACCCTTTATTTTTAATAGGTACCAGCATACAGATAAAGAAAACTGCCCCAGTAAGCGAAGTCCAGGTAAGACACACACAGAGTCATTAACAACACATCAATGCTGCTAACTCCCAACCTGCCTCAAATTCCCTGCAAAGCAGCATCATAAGCACATGGATCCTTGAGCAAATGTGCAAGGTGGGTGGCCCAAAGAAAGGACTCTGACTTTGCAGGGCAAGACGGGCTCCTCCTGGACCTCACAGCCAAGCACAGCACCAGGAGAAACCACTCTGGCAAAAAGCAATGCTCTTCTCTAGCCCTACTGGAAGGCATCTCCCTTGCTATTTCACACTAGGGATGAGGCAGAGTGCTGACGCAATCACTCACTTGTTCCCAACTCCTCACACTGCACTGGCATTACTTTTCATCAGTCCTGTAGCCTAATCATCCCCACACTGTATCCCCAGCCAAAACTGTACAACATGCCCTGCACAGCCATGAGCCAGCCCTCCACCTCCCACAGAAGTGCACCATGCAACCCTTCAGCTGGTGTTACAAGTAGAAAGGATGGAGAAGGTGAATTAGGATATAATGTCCCTGGAGTCTCCCAAGACAGGAATGAGAAACTAGGGTATGGGGAATTGAGGCACTGATTTTTTTTTTTTTTTTTTTAATTGGTATTTGGAAATTGAACAAGTCCTCTCTGGTTCTTACTCCCCTCACAGGTTTTAGACCAATGATCTGTGACAACCCTTACCTAACACGCTGCCCAGGAGATAACTTAGGTAATGTAGTTGATAAACACAGTAAGACTCCTGCTGTTGTTGGAGATCACGCTCCACTCCAGCGGTGGCCTGCTCTCAATGGCTGCAGGAGCCCTAAGGTCCATCATCCTCATCCACACAGAGTTGAAGATGACCTCCCTGCAGGGCACCACGGTCTCCCAGCCACTCCTACATCCCCTTTCCAGCCTCACACGCCTGAACTTTTCCTACTCCTCCACCCCAAAGGGGCTGGGGTCACATCAACACTCCAGAGGGACTCCAGATCCCTCTGCAGTTTCTGCCAGGCTGAGAACCACGGCTCTTTCTCTGCTGCCTCAAGCAAATGAGGAAGAGCTGTACCCACCACAAGCAGGAAATGCTTGGAGACATGCTAGTTTGCTTGGGAAGCTGAGCTGTCAAATAAACGCCAAATACACATGGCTAAGGAGCTGGTGCCTATCAGTGGTACAACTGTATCCCCCACACACAGCTGGAACATCAGGAAACTGGTACAGCCATGAAGAGAAGCATGGGACACTCCAACCTTTGTCTGAAGCTAGTTAGAACAAAATATCTCACTCTGAAGGAAAATCCCCTTCTGTAGACAAGCCACTTTTTAATAATAAGTGTTAAATGGACTATTCAAGCAGGTAATTAATGTTAATTAACATATGTCAGGCCATAAATTGGCTAAATGCACCTCGTTTTCCAAGCTTGGTGTGTGGCAATGCTCAGGAAATTGTAACAGAACAGTCTAAGTTTGTAGAAGTGCAAAAAAAACATGAGCAAATAAAAGGTTAAGCATAATCTTCACTTAACTCGTGGTGAGCTGAGCCAGCAGTACAGAAAACTGCATGACTATGCACATTACTTGAACACTTCATTTTGCTCCTGAACCGCTGTGCTACGCACATATTGTCAGTCCCAAGAAAAGCCACATCATAAAAACCCCAGCAGCTTCCCGAGTGCTGTGTTATCAGCCAGGCCTTTATTTGGATTGTCACTATGTGTGGGACCTGAATGCACCTCCTGTTCCAGGACCTGGCCGAGCTGTAGTCCTTTCCACATCCAATTTGAGAATCGAAGTTTTCCATGGCACGGGGAACAAATCAGCAGCAGGAAGATGCTCAGAGCTTGCCCTTCTCCAGATAGAGTACCTCCAAATGCACAGGGCCTCTTGCCTTTAAAACAAACTAATATTGACATTTTGTAATGCTGCCCTTGGGCACATTTTCTGTGACAGACGTAGTAGTAAGGCTTTTTAAAAAAGTGGGAGAGAAACAAGAACATGCAGAGACTTTAGTCTAAGTAGCAACTTGCATTAGGAAACACTTTCGGTTTCTCCTTTGGCAAGCTGCCACTACACCAAGACCCACTTTAATTGCATTGCAAATAAGGAACAATCTTCACAAAAGATTTTCCATACTTCCACGCAAAATAACTGGCTGCCAAAATTTAGCAGGGCACCTTTAGGAGGCTGCCACCTAGAGAAATGCTTTGGCCGCTTATCCTGTTTTCCCTTCTCTCCAAGGCAATCCCTTTGGCCTCCCTTTGAAGCCAGCACACCCACCATAATTTTCTGGGGTGGTTTCATGCTTGATCACCCCATCCACCCCAGGCGAGCTGGCTGAAACCCACCCAGCCGCTGCAGAAGGGTGCAGGGGGGCTGCCCCAGCGCTGCCTACCTCCTACTCAGGGCTGCTACTTTGTCCACATCAGCACAAAGGGCTTTCACAAAACCACATAGCTAACCCTAATCACTCGCCTTTCTAAATGCACCAGCACGTGCCCAGCCTCTCCTAATCTCCCAGGATTACAGCAAAGTAGTGTAGCACCACCAAAATGACCCGAATACAAAATGGCCTCGAGAGTAAGACACCGCTTGCTTCACCAGGACACCAAGCAGAGGCAGGATGTCCCAGGGCAGCAGTGCCAGGACATTTCTCCTCCCCAGCCTCATAGTCTCAGTGTTTGTTCAAGCAGTGCAATACACTGGCTGTAGCTGCCACTAAGGTGATTTAATTTTTATTAGCATTAACTGTGTACTTTCAAACACACAGGTAAGAGTAGAAGCCAAGCTCTTACTTTCAAGCTTCCTATTTTAAATCTGCTCAAATTTTAAAAACGTACCAATATTGACACTAATAAATCTATTATAGACAATGTCAATTGCTGCATGACTGTTTTAGGTAACCTTCTGTCTCTGAAGAATGGAGGGACATTGATTCCAGCGTTTATCATGCAGATCTACCTGGTGGTGATACAATCCAGCAATACCACATCATCATTGACTGGAAGTTTCCCATTCACATCAAAAGTTGAGTTTATCAGAACCTGTGATTCTTTGCAGCTGAAGACACACACCAAGGTGATGTGTTTACGTCTGCATTTAACAAGTCCTTCAGCAGAGGTGCTCCTCACTGTCACACTGTGAATCAAACAATATCAGTGATTCTGGGAGAGCTACTTGCTCGATCTCTTCTCTCACTGTTCTATAGCTGTCACCTGCCTGCATGAGCTGGGGAAAAGTGAGATCTTTGATGTACATTACAGATATGAAATAACAACGTGCGCTAATATCTACATATGGTTTGTACTGGAAGGTTTACAAAGACATTTGTTACTGTGATACTAAAGTATACTCCTCTTTGATGCAAGACATTTGTTATCTAGTGGTTTCAACCACCGGAACCACACATCTCTTTACACTGTTCAGCACAAAAGTCACTTACAATTGTTTCTGAGTATTTTGTTAAAGCACAACATAGTAAGGCTTTGATCAGGTAAGATGCTTAAGCAGCAAGTTTAAGCACACAAGTAATCCCAGTGAAGTCCCAAGGATCCATTCACGTGCTTAAATCCATGCTCTCTTTGGTAGGTCAAAACTTAAAATAATCAGGCTAGAGCTTCTAACTCAAACCTTTCTGTACAGATGAATAAGGCAACACAAAAATGCATTTTAAAAATATAATAGAAGGCAGGAAAAAATATTCTTGTTAGCAGTTAATTGGGAAACAGAACCTTTAAAGAAATAAAAATAAAAGAAGTTTAAAAGTTAGAAGAGGAAATAAAGAAACTGATGCAGACTCCAGTTTTACATTGCCACTCCTGATAAAGACATTGTGTGTCAGTCTGAGGAAGGAGAAATAAGAAGAAAGAGAGTGGTGTTACTTCCTTCTCACATCTTTGCAAGATGATGATAAAAAGACACATCTTGCGTATCAGCATCTGGCTAACAGATTTAGACATCTGTCTACATCACTGGCAAATTTCTCAAGCCTTTTCAAGTCTCAGTAATTAGAGAAAAGACTCACGCATTTGCTATAGTGAAGGGACTGCAGTCCTTTGGTACATACTGGCCAATAAAACATGGTAAGAAATGATGGAATGTCCACGTACAAAGTTTACAAAAACCTCCACTTCAAAGTAAATACCCCAGCAGCTAAGCAGCTAGCATTTCTTTTTTATGGGGAGGATGAATACAACAGATGTAAAACAGATTAGGCTTCTGATACGAAAATCAAATCAAAGCAAATCAGCTACATTTAAATTTGGAAACTGCTGGTATCTCAGTATAAAGGACAAGATTCACAGTCCTGCTATACCGCTTAACAAAGAGGAAAATAGTCCCCCTAGTGTACTCTCCATGTAGAAAGGACTGTTTCACAAGGTAGTGCTGCAAGAAATTACAAAATAACATTGTGGGAAGAGGTATGGAATTACTTAAGCTGTCGTGAAACTGGGCACCTCTACTATATACACGAAGAAAAGCTTTTTCAGTCTCCTATTCCAAGATTATTGAGGGAAGTGAGTGCTTCACCCTAAACACTTGCGAGGAAAAACTTGGTTTTTAAGTCAGCACACTAGTTTTGTGACGGCAGGCCTTCAATTGGCTAGCAGATACCTGAACGAGGAAAGATCTAGGCATCGAGGAGCTCTGTAGAAGTACCTGGAACAGTCGCCTGGCACAGCACGTTTCACAAGGGTGAAACCAGCTCACCCTGGGATCTCTTCCCCCTCCAGTGACAAGGAACGTATATACCGACCTTCCCTAAGTATTCAAGACAGAAGCAGATATTGGAACATGCATTGAAACCCTCTCCAGTGGTTTGGAGTGTACAGGATTGTACCAGCCAGGACTGCCCGTGGCACACAGGAGTGTCCAGAGTCCAGCACCTCTGCAGAACTGCACCGTACACTACTGCCCTAGTCAGCCTCAGGCACTATTAGGTTAGTCAGTGTCCCACCAGGGCCGGGGGGAAGGGGAAGCAAAGGAGATTGTTGGGGGGGGTATTGGGCAAACCTTATCCGAATTACCGGAAACATAATAGATGCCTTCCTAACCACATCTGAAATATTCACTTCTGCTTTAATGCCCTAGGCAGGAGAAAAAAAAAAAAAAAAAAAAAAAAAAGTGATAGCTGTAACTTTAATTTATAGCTCTTAAAATAATTGTTTGAGGGGAATAATCCCAGCTATGTTTACGGATTATGGTATTCAGCACATCTCACTGGAAACGGTATTAATATTTCATATATAATAATACATAAGGTAATAAGACCAAGTTCTCTTCTTCCCTTCGTTTAAAATAACAATTTTCCCACTCAGTGGCAGAGCAGAATATTGTTAAATGGGCTTGCTGCTTTGAACGATGAATTTAGCTGTGTAAAAATCGTCTAAATTAAGATAAAAGTCTTCTAACACAGAATTATCTTCTGTTCATTTAAAGTCTCGGTGTAACTAGCAATCTGAAGAAGTCTAATGTGAAAAGCTGACATTAGCTCCTGAAGAGTTGTATTCATTACCTGCGAAGGAAACAAAGGTGATAATAACATATAACGTGTTTTAACATCAGGAGACTAAGATGGAGTCTCCATATAAAAGTGTTGCCTCTGCACAAACTAAGCTACTCTCCAGTCAAAAAAATTGAAGTAGTCCTCTTCTGAATACATATGCACTTGAAAAAGAAATCCTAGCCTTGCTAAGGAACTACATTTTCCAGTTTTAGATGCCTGGCAAATTATTAGCTGCTGGCCTACCCTTTGCCCGTTCCAGTAAGCCCCTACCACCCACGCACAACTGCGCCCACCGTTAACACGACCGATGCCTTACCCTAACTTCAGAGACAGTTCACAATCATTAGAGGCAGGATATGCTGCTACCAGTGTGCCTGCATCTCACGAGAAAGGTCATCCTAAAGGCTTGTGAGAAACTTCTGAACCAAATTATAACAGAAGAATCTCAAGGGATCCAAGTTTTTAACATTTTAATTAGCTGCAAGTACCAGTTAATGCTGCTCAGCAAAGGAATCAATATCGAATTAACAGTATAAATTGTCAGAAAAATTGTGACAGTATTAAGGATACTAATCAATGTAAGCACTTCATGTTATGGCCCAGATTTTGCTTCTGCTAGAGTGAAAAGGAGTTTTGCCACCAAATTCAGCCAAAACAGTGTCAGCCCCATTGTTAGGTAAGTCTTTGTTTGAATCAGATATTGAGAATTTACTGAAAATTCAAAGGACCAGATAAAAATGCTGGATTTGTCATAGCACCTGACATCTAAAACCACTGCTTCTGTGAAACCAAACAACTTACGAAGGCACAGGCTGTCATTGGAAGATGTAACCCTTTATCACACTCTGCGTCACACTTGTAAAGTCAGATCAAAATTCAATACCTAATACAGACACAAAAGCTGTAAAAAGGATGTGTGGTTTTAAAAGCCTTGTCTTCAACTAGCTACGCCAGCAATAAACTTTGTGTTTGTATTTTCCCCAGCCTGAGACAAGTCTGTCAACTAAATACTTCTTATACTGTGCTTCATTTGGAAGGTAAAAATCATACAGCCGCACTTCAGTTCCTAGCAGCAAGTCCCACTCAGGCACCAAAATGCAAGACGGGGCTGCTAGCACAGAAACTGCCAGAAATGTTTCATCTATTTAGTATTTCTGACCAACTTGTATACTGAAAGTTATCACCTGATCCAAACCTAGACAGATTCAAAGAGAAAATTTAATTTCTCTGTAAAAGTGTTGAATTTGCTGGCAAATTCACCTTCAGCCATCCATTCAAAAACTCCGTGTCAGATGCCGCTAGTATCAGTCCTCAGCAGCAACTGAACCTTGCCGGGATTTCCTTCTGCAAACAGTATCGGCATCGAGCAGCACCTGCATTTCTGTACGGCTGCAAGTACGTGACATTTCGGCGTCCAACAGACGCTGACAGATGAACAGGAAAATGAGAAGAAAAAAAAGCGATTCTGGAAATCACTTCAAATGTGCTTTACGTGCAGTTCTGACTCCTTGTAGGCCTAGTAAGACTCTTTCTTGAGAGTAAAACCCTGCCTTGCCTACAACGTGCTTTTGCACACGCTGAGTAAACAAGCCACAAAATCAGGGAGTTTTTTTCCCCCTCATTTATTAAAACGGTAGTTACTCTTAGCTGCTTGCTGTCGCAGTGCTGGACAGAAAATGCTGGGCTATCAGTAGACGGTGCTCTCATACACTGGCACCGCAGGAATCACAAACCAAGCATTCCCGTGGCTGAACAGCCAATAACTCCATGCTTTGATTAACTTCATGAAGAAATGTCAAAACTGCAATTTCCTTCTACTGCCTTTGAGGAACACATAGGAAAAAGAATAGGGTTTTCTTGACAAAAATAATAAAGTCCTTCTGTATTTGAGCTTTGAGACTCAGACTGACCATGCAAAAAGGCAATTCTGCTCATTTCCATCATGAGTTACCTCTGGTGTTACCATAACTTAAAAANAAGGCACAACACCTTATAAATATATTTCTTTCTCTCTCCCTCTCTCTTTTCCTGCTTATGTGCTTGTGCATCTCAAAAGCCAGCTCCGCTCCAGCGTGTACTCTGCCCCCAGAGTCAATAGCCCTCACCGCTCGTACACAGCAACAGGAAAGAAACAAAACTTTCTTTAATCCCTCCCTTAAAAAAAGCAAAGCCGACAGGACGACCACCATCAGCACGACCAGCACCAGCGCCCGGAGGGCTGCTGTCGCGGCGAGCCGCCAGGAGCCCGCTCCGCGACCGCATCCTCCACG
>WEIU01002301.1:494122-536785 GCA_013389925.1 Aegithalos caudatus
GCCCGCCATCTTGTGGGCTCTGCCCGCCTTGCAGGCCGCCCTCAGCCCAACCCCGCGGGCGCTCGGGGCTTAGCGGCAGTTTTCCAGAGCTCATTTAGAATATGGAAGGTATCTGGGACTGGAACAGGTTGCCCAGAGAACTTGCGGATGTTTCATTCCTGGAAGTGTTCAAGACCGGGTTGGATGGGGCTCTAAACAATCTGATCTAGTGGAAGGTATCCCTGCCCTGCAGTGGGGTGGGAGCTTTAAGGTCCCTTCTGTCCCAAGCTATTCTATGATTCTGATTCTGTGATTTTGCAGACAAGGGTAGGAGAAAGCCGAAAGTAGTGTCCTAATGCAGGCATTCCCGTTATCACTGGGAAGTGGCTGATGGCAGTGGATGTGTTTCCAGAACCCCAGCAGGTGCAAGCCTTGTGGGGAACCTGGGCTATCTAGGTGACTCCTGTTATCCTAAGGACAGGTATCCCCACAAATCTTTGCCGGTTTAGGATTTCATAGCCCCAGCCTGCTAGTTTTTTACCATCAGAGAGGCCAGTGTGTGCAGATTCTGGAGAAGACAAGTGAATTACAGGGAACACGTTTTGACTGAAAGTGCCACTGAATTGCAGAAACAATAAGTGTGGTTGGTGAGAAATTGTCTGCTTGGCACTATTACAACAGCCTGCTGAAGAGAGTGATGCAAAATCATGCACACGTCTCTAGGAAAGGGTGAGGAACAAATTTTTTCCTCCCCTGAGGCAAGAGAAGATATCCTAACACACAGTGGAGCCAGATGATGGTGTATGATGTGCCCAAGTACAAAAGTGTTCCTACAGAACTAGGGGCTAGCTTTCCATTCTCAGTCAGTCTTTCGTGATCATTTACTCCTTATCCTCTCTGTTTTGCCTGGATAATGGAACAGTGGTGCCTCCATTAACTTAAAATACAACATTGAACTTGTCTATTGTCATTGATGGTAGATGCACCAAATTTACAGGAGAAGGGACCCACAAATCCTGACAGCTTCTTAACATCTCCCTTCAACAGGAGCATCTCAGCCCAAGTAAAACAGTAAAATCTCCCCAGAACCTTTAGCACAACAGGGCTTTGTACACCACACCACCCCGCCCCCCACCACCATGCAAGGGGGGATTCCCCCTTCCACAGGAGAGCTGTGAAGTTAATAGGAAGAAGTGTCTGTTTTAAGCCAAGAAATGGGAAGCTCTGCTGAAACTCACTTTGCCCTGCTTTTACTCTCTGCTTACCCTGTTAATATGCAAAAAAATATTCAATCATCTTTCTGTTTGAAAGACAGGAGGTACTAGAGTCCAGCTTCTCTTTTGTAGGGACACATCTTCCACCCTAATCAAGTACCTAAATACATTGGATGATTTTAACCCAAAGGCTGAGACTTCTGAAGCTCATTTCTTATTTGGAACATAGGCAGGAGCTTGTGGCATTAATGGCTAAATGGTTTCAGCTTTAAATGAGCTGGCAAAGATGTTCTCAGCCTGGAAAGTTTTTGTATTTCCAGCTGTAGAAGTTGATCAGAGAAGCAGGTCATAGGATCACATAATCATAGAATATGCTTAGTTGGAAGGGTCCCTCAGGATCCTCCAAGTCCAGCTCCTAACCCTGCACAGCCCCACCCCAAGAATCACTGCACCTTGCATCTGAGAGCATTGTGAAAATGCTTCTAGAACTCTCTCAGGCTTGGTGCTGTGACCACTTCCCTGGGGAGCCTGTGCCAGCCCCCAGCCACCCTCTGGGTGAAGAACCTTTTTCTAATATCCAACCTAAACCTCCCCAACACAACTTCAGGCCATTCCCTCTCCAGATCCTGTCACTGGTCACCACAGAGAAGAAATCAGTATCTGCCCCTCCTCTTCCCCTTTCCCCAGCACTGCTTTCCAGCCTCTCATTCCCCAGTCTGTCTGTGCATCCAGGACTGCCCCACCCCAGGTGCAGAATCTGGTATTTCTCTCATTGAACTTCATATAGTTGGTGTTTGTCCAGTCCTCTAATTTGTCACGGTCTCTCTGCTGGGCCTCCCTGCCCTTGAGGGTTTCAGGAGCTGCTCTCAATTTGGTATCATTGGCAAACTTACCCAGGATCCCTTCAGATTCTGCATCCAAGTCATTTATGAAGATGTTGAAGAGCACAGGGCCTAAGATGGAGCCCTGTGGAACCCCAGTAGTCAGGTCACCAGTCTGATGTCACCCCATTCCCTATAACCTTTTGTGCCCGAGTGGTGAGCCAGTTGCTTACCCATGGCGTGATGTGTTTATACAGCTGTGTGCCTGACATTTTGTCCAGAAGGATACTGTGAGACAGTATTGAAAGCTTTACTAAAATACAAAAAGATTACATCAACTGGCTTCCCTTGATCAGCTAGGTGGGTTGCCTTGTTGTAAAATGGAGTTTGACAAGCAGGACCTCAGGAGGCCATGCTGGCTGTGACCGGTGGTTTCCCAGTTGGTCATGCTCTCCTCGCAAACCTTGTTCCTCTTCCACACCAAATCAGGACACTTCACCTGTGATTCATCGTGGCTGCCTCATTTTGGGAAACTGAAATGAACGCTGGACCAAACCAAGGAGAACTGCAGGGCTGCCTGGATGCTACGCTGTAGAGGCGGGTGGTTAAACAGCAGGCAGCTGTCAAGCCTGTGAGTGTGACAGAAGGAAGAGCTGAGGTGGAGGAGTGGGATGGAGAGTGCCCAAGCAGCACCGTACCGCCCACCAAGGGCAAGCAAAGTGACAGAAGGCAGTCCCTGTTCAGAGAGGGAACACTAGTTAGTCTGAACAGGAAAAGGGAATCTGGCAAGGACAAGGGCACAGCTTTGTAATGGTACAGGGGACCCCTGGAAAGACCGTGAAATGAGAACAATCAATTAACAAACTGCTGTGGGTTCAGAAAAGCCATTATAGACATACTGGGGTAATGAGCACATCTGATGCACAGAAGATATTTAACCTTCAGCCTCTTGCCTTGTAAAGCACCTCTGGGGCACTGGGTAAAGCTGTTAATTATTAAGGTCAACCCTAGCAGACAGAGGTGTCCTCAAGTATGGGTTGCTGTGATACACTCAGATAATTTCTCCATTATGTCAATAACTAATTTCCTGAATTGTTCAAGAATTGACGGATTAGCATGCATTAACCAAGTCTTAACTCATGGCTATGGGAGCAGTTACAGGCCACAAGGATTGCAGAACCCACTTGTAACTCCTTGAGCACATGTAAGATATATATACATAGAGAGTACTGCAGCAGCTTGGTGTTAGCAAAACAAGGAACCAGTGTGTGTAAAAAGGCTGGGCAGGCAGTGACAGGCACTGGCCTGAGCAGGTGTCTTGATGTTTATCCTCAGGTGCTCTGAGAGCAGAGGATGAAGCCACTCTGACTTTTAAAGTACTGTTTATTGAGGAATTGTAAAGGAACAGAATCACAACCAAAGCAAAACACTCACTACATTCACTAAAAAAAGGGCTTTTTTCTTTTTTTCTGGAAAAAAAAAAAAGTCCATACAGCAAACATTTCATGGATTTGATAGGTGTGACATTTTACATTGTTCACCCTTACGCTGCAAGACAAATCTCATTGCTTTTTTTTATGCAGGCCATATAATTTTGTGTATCTAAATGCAAACATTTTTTTCCAAGCAAAGCCTATGAAGAACCTTTAGAAACTGCAGTACAGGCAGGTAAGAAATTCCTTTGCTTCACAAGAGTTTTTGTTGTTTTGCCTCAAAGCCAAGCGCGACTGGAAGAGCAGCTATCTGAAATGGAGCTGTGGTGAAGGGACACGGGGGAGCAGGGTGGGGAGCGGTGCTCCATCTGCCTGAGCCTGGAGCAGGGCTGCACCCAGCTTGTGCAGGAGGAGGGAAATGGCCGTGGGACTGCGGCACAGCATTCCCTGTGTCTGCGCTTACCTGCCTCAGACTCTTCTGGCTGACTGCCTGGAGTCAAACCAAAGGAGGCAGAGGAGAGACAAGAAAGAGAAGGAAATTAAACTATGATGGTGATAAAGCCTATTAATACCAACATTCCTTTAGGGAATCGGTGGAGAATGAGGCACAGGAATAACTGCTGCCAGCTTGCTGCCAGAAGGGTGACGAGCTGTTTTACCAAGGCCAGTAATGAACACCACAAGGTATTAAACCCTTCCCCAGCACAGATGAAAGGACTGTGGACTGGGGGTATGGAAAGGACATCAGAGCAGCTTCTTAAGAAGAAATATTACTTGTTTTGCAGCTGCACCTGGGTGTCCCAACAAAGCTAGGGATGATGGATTGTGGGAGGGGATTTCAGGGGCTTGTCTAAGCTTCTGAAATGGTGGAAAGGGGGAAGTCCCAAACACCAACACCTCCCTCGGGTTTAGGCTTGTCTCCTGGTGCATGGCAGGCTTTTGGCTGTACTGCCAGCTGTTCTGCCCCAAAGGGAGAGTTTCAGCTGTCCACTGCAGGCTGTTTGGAGGGGAAGGGATTGGCAGGCAATGCTCAAAGACAGCAATCCTGTTTAAATGCCAACACAGGGAGTAGGGTGGGCAAGACAGGCAGGGGGTGCCAGCCCAGTCACAGGGCGGTGAACATGGCAGCAGCCCTCATCTCCTGGGAGAATTGTCAAAGCTGGAATGGGGAGGAGCACTGCTCCCTTACCTGGAATGGTGTCTAGCATTTTTCTACCCCAGACATCCTTTACTAGACCAGTCACTACCACCTTTCCCAATATACCTCACCTCACTTGTATTCCTTAGGCTGCTTCATCACTGCTGCAGCATGACTGCAGTACCTGTGTGGAAGGGGCAGCTGGCCATGGGAGAGGCCACAGGGGGAGAGCAAGCCCAGGTGCACCACAGGCTGGAGCTGTCTGCCCACCAAAACTGCCCAGGCGGCTGTGACTGAAATTTAATTTGCCTGGTGCATTCCATGGACATTTTAATCAGCACTTCCTACAATCTACTTGGCAAAGAGGCTCGATTGGCAGCTGCCTGACTGAATGGGCTTTGCACCCAGTCTAACCTTCTCCATTTGCAATTTCCAGTGCTGGAAAACCTCTCTGTCTCACTTTCAGAAGTTTCTATAGCAATCACAGCCATCTTAGTGAAGCACTGGAAATGGCAGCCCATTCAGACTGTAATATCGCTGGACAGTAATTGCTCTTCTCTCCACTGGCCTCTGAAATGTTACTTTTTGAGACCTACCAACTGCAACTGGAGGAGACTGGTCCTCTGCCTGTGTTTCCAACCAACTTTGCTCCCCCTGCCCCCTGAGGAACTTTGTTAGCTGTTTACAGTGTGTGAACCTCGATTAGCAGGGAAGTGTTGCTGGGCACATCATACCTCAGCTACAGGAAAGACCTGGCATGAGTGATGCTCTTAACAGGCCCGCAGGAGCAGACCTCACCACCCAACACATCATGCTGTGACCTGCACATTATCCATCACTGCATGTAGAAAAAGCTACACAAGTGTGTTTGCCTTTGCTAATTGTAAAAGACCAGAGCACTTAGAGCTTTTTTCTTCATGTCGGTGAGCTTACTTTTCCTGGTTCGGTTGACTTCAGTTTAAACAATCACTTGATCTTTTGTTCCATGCTTCATTTTTCAGTGGCTGTGATTGCTCTTAATTACTGTGACACTGAGTAACCATGTGCTAAAAATACATTAAGTAACTTCTTGCAATAAGAGAATGTGGTACAATTATCCCACAGCTTGTGAAGAAATCAGTTAACCATTTCTTAAGCTCTTGTAATAATCTTCCCCTATACTTTTATTGGCTATTGTTGCCTGCTGGAAAAATTAGCGTAAAGCTGAGTAAGGGGAATTGTGGATAAGTGTTTGCAATTTGGCTTTGGACTGACATAGTGTGGTTGCACTCAGAGAATTTGAAGTCTTTGCACTGGCAGCAGTATTCAAATCTGGGAATATAGGATTCACATTGGAAAAGAGTAGATTTTTATAACTATTTAAATGAACAATTTCAGCTAGAGAGTGGATTAACAGAGCCAACTAAACCCTTCACCCTGACAAAGAACTGGCGGGAGGACTATAGAAACACATCCAAAATTTTACCACTATGAATGCAGAGTACTAGGTCAGTGAGAAGCATTTCTGTATTTTAATGGCTCTCTTAGAAATCAATTCAATTTTAAACAAAAGTTGTTTTACAAATATGTGGAGCATGCAGAAGGCTGGAGAGGGAGCAAGTGGCCTGCATCCTCCATCTGCTCAATCCTCCCTCTCCCCTCACACTAGGAACTGCTACTGCAAGTCCCCCTTCTGGGCAGACACAGAGGCAAAAGCAGGCAGTGCCCCAAACCCAAGGGTCAGAAATGTCTCCCATTCTGCAGATGCATGGGTGCACTCCAGACCCCACACCCTGTATTTCATATGTGCCAGAGCTCCTGAGGCCCAAAGCCAAGCAGTAGGAAACTCTAAGCCCAGGGGTCTTGGGGAAGCTGAGACACAAAACCGGTGCTTCTCCAACAGATGGACGCGTTGGGGATTGCTCATCTCAGAGGAAATGGATCAGGGCGACACAAGGGAAGCATCCACTGAACAAAGCTGCAAAGATTGGCAAAACCTGTTCTTGAAGGATTTCAGAAGAGGGAGTGAAGCTACGGGACTTGTTTTGTGCAAAATTTCTGATTAAACCCTGACAGCTTATTGCTGCAGGATATTTTAAGGAAAAACAGGATCTTAAATTGATCTGGAGAAGGGTCCAGTGTTTCCATGAGTGACAAGGCATGCAACCATTGTTGAGGGTGCAGCCTCTTCTTCACAAACCTGTGTGAATCTGTAATGGGAGAGTAAGACATCCCATTCTGGATGCTCTCTCAAACACTGGATACCACAATGCTGCAAGCAAGATACTGGAACAGGTTGGTTGCTTGACTTTCAATGTTACAATATCTCTCCTCAAGAAATGGGAAAACACTGTTTGCAGTAAAAGGTATAGCAATAGGCCCAAAGTTTAATCCCTGCCTAAAAATTGTACACCCCTGGTTTCTCAAGTCTGAACTGTAGAACACTGGTTACCATCTGCCAGCAAGAACTGCCTGGCATCCATGGAGAAGTGCCATGCTGCAGCAGTGCTCTCCCATTCTCAGGGGTGCTCCTTCAGGGCACTTGCACTGGGGAGCTGCAGAGGTCCTCAGACCCTCCTAGCCCTTCAGTGTGGGGGTTTTCTGCCAGCCTACATGTTAACTGCTTCCCTGGGCAATTTTCCAAGCTGTGCAAAACCTGTAACAACCAACCACAGAACTAACTGGCTGACAGCAAAAGCACATCTTGAACAGTAAGAATCCCAAATTACGTAGAGGGGGAAAAGCACTTTGTGGTTTGCATACAGCTATTTTGTCTCACCCTCAAGTTGTTGGAGCAGAGCCAAAGAGGTGGAAAAAAAGGGTTCTAAACCCCAAAATTAGGGCTGCTGGCAGCGGTAACAGAGGCAGACAAGTATAAACTACTTCTGGAGGAAGACATTTCTGACAAGCCCTGGATGTTCCAACCCAAAAGCTGAACCATGGGACAATGGCTACAGCTCCTACAGGCAACCACGTGCCCAGAAAAACTGGCAGTGCTGCCAGTCCAGGTTTGCCCCTTGGATACAGAGATTCAAGAAAAATCAATCACACTAAGTCACAAAGATCAAGGGGCTGAAGCACCTCTCCTATGGAGACAGGCTGAGAGAGGTGAGGCTGTTCAGCCTGGAGAAGGCTCCAGGGAGACCTTACAGCACTTCCAGCACCTAAAGGGCACTGCAAGAGACCTGGAGATGGACTTTTTACAAGGGTATGTAATGACAGGACAAGGGGGAGTGGCTATTAGGAATAAATTTTTTACTGTGAGGGTGGTGAGGCACTGGAACAGGTTTCCCACAGAGCAGCTGTGAATGCCCCTCCCTGGCAGTGTTCCCAGAGAGGCTGGATAAAGCCTTGAGCAACCTGGTCTAGTGGGAGGTGTCCATGCCCATGGCAAGGGAGGTTAGGATTAGATTATCTTAAAGGTCCATTTCAACCCCCTAACATTCTATTATTCTAATTAACAGTGGGTCTGTCTATCCAGAACACATATTGAAAAACAGCATGAGTAAGTGACAAGTTTATGAAATATGGATTTATTAATTTTTATTACAAGATAAATTCTTCTCAAATAACAGATGGATTTGATAGTGCTCAGTTTGTAATATGATTCAAAATGACATATTTTAAAATATATTCTCTGTATACAAGAAAAATCCTAACAGAATTTACAAAGCCACTGTATTTCACATGGATAGGATCTGAGATCGTTACAAATCTTAAAGGAAATTTGTTATTACAAGTAAAACTACACAAATGGTTTACTGTTTTAATCTCAAATCTTTTTTGTTTTTTCTTTAAATAGATTCTTAAAATAGATGCATTATTTAAAACAAAATCACTACGAAGAGGCATGTGGTGTTTAGTGGATGACACTAATTCTGTAACCCAAACAAGGAGACTAATCCACTCTGAGTAGCTAAATTATTTTTTTGCACTATTTACATACTTTACTAAAGTATTTTCATCCCAGAGCCTCAGCAAGCATCTTAGAATATTAATGAGAAAAGCCTGGCAGCATGCCAGAGTTAGCAAGTAAGAAAGTAACATCATTCCCATTTTATCAACAGGGAAACTGAGGCACCAGGTGTATACAGATCCAGGCAATTGCAACAAGAAAAAGCATGGATTTTAGTTCTGTTATCCGTATCTTGACGGAGAGACGTTCTTCCTCCTTGTTACGTGGCTGGTGACTGTGCAGGGCACTGTTTGAAACCTGGTCAGTTGCTTTTTTTCATGTTTAGATTGCTGCAAAATAGGTGAAATCTATCCAGCTGTAGTGTCATCATGAACACCGTTACTACAAGAAAAGCCATTAATGGTTTTCCTTTTCAGATCAAAAACCAGCAACAGCAAAAAGTGCATCTTCAATCCCTCCAAAGCCTTTGGAAGGCTATCTTGTTCTACCCAAAATACTGCAATTGTTCCCTCAGTCTGCACAGTAACAAATACTGAAAACCAGTAACTCTGAAAGACAGAATTGCACTATTTTTTTTTTTTTTTAAAGTTATATTTTTGGGCATTGTGAACATTCTTTGGTCAATCAAGTATTCAAAAGAAGTTAGTTGAGAGATTCTCAGCCAGGACGTGACCTTTAGAAAACACAAAGTGTTTCACATGGTGCATAGTCCCCAGGACTTTACTCCCTATGACAGCAAAATATTATACCACATCAATAAAGGTCACTTGAAAAGACCTTTAAAAATAATTTGTTAATAATGTTTGCTGAACGACTAAAGGAAATAAAAACTTGTTGCAGATCTGAGATTACATTAATTCAGAAGTTAAGAAAAACCTAAAAAGTCAGGACTTAAACTCTGGATAAAAGCATTCAGCACAAATCCAGCAATTTTTAAGGCTTTTATGGAGCGTGCATAATTTAGTCACAGGCACCTCACTGTTTACATTTTGGCAAAAACAACATCTTCATGTGGGAATAAAGTCACGGACTGTTGCTGCCTCACAGCAGCAGGAGCAGGGCAGGCAGCAGGGGACAGGCCAGCTGGGAGCACAGGTGGCCCAGCAGCCTGGGGCATGACAGCCACTCTTGTCCATGGTGTCCAGGGAGATTCTGGCCAGCAGAGTTTCCTGGAAGGTCACTGGTCTGACCCCAGAAGCAGCAGCCCCAGCTCAGCACTGGAAAAAGGCTTTATAAGTGCTACAGCATCATAAAATAAACAAATAGAGCCTCACTTTCCTCACGGAGGTAGATGGGAATAAATGTGTTGCTTCTGTGGTTGTTTCTGTGGGGCACCCTCTGCCCTGGCATCTGGGCTGGCTGAGAAACCACTCCAGTAAGTTTCTCCTTGTGGACCTGACCCAAAAGTGGCAAATCTCCCTCTGCAGCACAATCACAAAAACAGCACAGTGATTTAGGCAACTTTCCTTGTTTTCAGCCTCAGAACACTTCTGGAATCTTCCCCATTTCTTTTCCACAGTTATTGCTGGTACCTAGCAGGGACTCCCAACAGACAAATTCCTTGCTGGTCAAGGAAAGACTGCACTATTTTTTTTTATTTAGCAACATGTGCCAGAAGCGGTGCTGGCTCTGGAAGCTTTTGGGAACTTCCCTCCTGTGTTTTCACAGAGCTCACCTGTATCCTTAGAGGCTTTCAATGGTACATCAGTCCCACTGCATTTAGGAGCTTCCAAAAACCTGGGGTATCTGAGTTTGGGCTGTGCATTCAGACTGCAGAAAAGCCTCAAATACCAATGGGCAAAGAAGCACCAGTTTGAACACAAACAGGAATCCTGTGGTTGAAGGAGCTTCATCATCACCCACACAGACAGTGGAGAAACACCTCACTTCCTGGCCTGAGACAGTCTCAGTGGGAATGAAGAACCTGCCAGGACCTGTATGTCCTGGACATGTCATCTGTGTTCTGCAAGATTGCACATTTCCCTTGTGCCACCTGACAGAGAAGGACATACAGGCTAAACATATAAACAGTTTTTAAAATAATGTAAATAAATATCCAGATGCAAAGTGCCTTAGGTTATCTACTACCATCTCCCATTTTCCCACAACACATTCTGGTTCAAGGCAGGAGGCATTTGAGTGCTACTCAAAAAAAGTCAAGGCTGAAGCTTCAGAAGAGTTATCAGCACAGTCCCAGGCTGATAAGTGTAGAGTGCCACATATAAATACAGAAACACACACACTTAAATTATATATATTAGTTTTATGTAGATTAATATATACATGTATAAATTAAATATACATATGTGTTTGTATATACAGACACACATGCATGAATGTCAATAGTCCCTCCATTGAGAAACCTAATCCAAATCTCTGAAAGCATACACCAATTATTTGGATAGTCTTAAGTATAAGCAATGTATTCTGATTGGAGTTTTCATAAATATGCATTAAAAGTCTCCATTCCACTTGTGGGAATAATAATATAGTTCCATGAGTTACAAACTATAAATATAGGCTTTAAAAATTACTTGAAGAGCAGGTATAGCCAGTGTAAGAAACCTCCAGAACAAACAGAAGGGATGAGAACAAAAAACCAGACCTGAGCATGTGGCTCCCTAACAAAAGTAAGTGCACAGGACCTCTCCAGGCCTCCCTGCTGCCCAGAAGGCCCTTTTAGAAGCTTTTCATAATTGTGATGGGAGACAATTCAGTAACAGACAGAGAAGGGTCATGTTGCAAAACCCAAGAAAGCCTCTCAAAGTTGGGGACAGTGTGTTATATATCTCCTCCCTAGGAAATAAGGGCAATCTTTTCAGTCCATCTACATGGTTTTTTTCTACTCAAAGTTTCTAAATATGCTCTTAAGATTACTTTATAAAAATACACGATGAGCCAATACACACAATACCATGTTTTGTTTCAGTTAGATTAAAATCAAGAACAACACCAACTGCATCTTTAACTAAAATAATTTCCAACTACAAACATGAGGATGGGTGATCTGTCTTGAGGTATCAATTACTATCCTGTCTTTTCCATAAAACATTCCTATGGTAACATGATGCATTGCCTCAGTGGTACTGAGCACTGCTCCCCCAGATCAGGGCAGGTGTGTTAGCAGCAGTGGAAGGTTTGGTGTAGAAGAAGCCTAAAAAAATTCAGGGTAGTAATGTCACTGGTGTATCCAGGCTTGCAAGAACCACAAAATTTAGGATGAACTTGTACTTATTTGTTACAGCATACCCTGTCTTACAAGGTCTCTTTTTCCATCCATTACTTAGATCTTAATCCCGTGCAGCTCAAGTACCTTAAAGCTCTTCCGCAGGGTTCTCTCTTGGTTAAAATCATCAGCTTTCAATGAACCACAGAGCAACAGTCTGATTAAAATAAAACTCCTAGAGTCTGAATGTCAACACACAGCTAGACTCAGAGAATAGAAAAAAAAACCAAAACCAGAACACACTACAGAGGAGTTCCAGGATTCTAGCATGAACAATATCAGGAGTTTCTTAAAGAAAGCATTTGATTTTTCTTTTGTGCAAGCAGCATTGTACATGACAGAAGCAGTGCATAAACAATGAAGTGCCCATTTCATGTGATATCATAAAATGACTCTGCATAGCCCATTAACTTTGTCCTTAGACCAATTCTCCAGAAAAATTCTAATCCCATTAAACTTCTTGAACATCAAAGTTATATTTTAGAGATTCATTAAGGTTGGAAAAAACCTCCAAGATCATCAAGTCCAACTTTTGTCCAAACATGACCCTATCAAATAAACCACAGCACTACATGCCACATCTAGCAATTTCTTCAACACTTCCAGGGATGGGGACTCTACCACCTTCCTAGGCAGCCTGTTCCAGTACTGGACAATGCTTTCAATGAAGAAATTCTTCCTCGTGTCCAACCTGAATCTCCCCTGGAGAAGCTTGAGGCTGTGTCCTCTCCTCCTGTCACTGGCTGTCTGGGAGAAAAGTCCAACCCTCACCTCATTACAGCCTCCTTTCATGGAGTTGTAGAGAGCAATAAGGTCACCCCTGAGCCTCCTTTTCTCCAGGCTAAACAACCCCAGATCCCTCAGCTGCTCCTCACAGGATTTGTGCTCCAGACCCCTCACCAGCTTCAGTGCTCTTCTCTGGCCTTGCTCCAGCCCCTCAATGTCCTTGGTGTAGGGAGGGGCCCAGACTGGACACAGCACTCAAGGTGAGGCCTCACCAGTGCGGGTACAGGGGGACAATCCCTGCCCTGCTCCTGCTGGCCACACTGTTGCTGATACAGGCCAAGACTCCACTGGTCTTCTTGGCCACCTGGGCACAGCTGGCTCATGTTCTCTTGACCAGCTCCAACAGGTCCTTTTCCCTTGGGCAGCTTTCCAGCCACTTTGCCCAGCCTGTGGTGCTGCCTGGGCTTGTGACCCAAGGGCAGGACCTGGCACTAGGCCTTGTAGAGCTTCATACAGCCTCAGCCCATTGATCCAGCCTGTCCTGATCGCTTTGCAGAGCCTTCCCTCCTGCAGATCAACACTCCCACCCAACATGGCATCGTCTGTGAACTTACTGAGGCTGCACTTTGATCCCTTTGTCCATACCATGGATAAGATATTGAGGAGGGCTGGCCCCAATACTGAGCCCTGGGGAACCTCACTGGTGACCAGCCACAGGCTGGATATAACTCCATTCACACCACTGTATGTATAGTGCCACAGACATCCAGACAGGTTTGAGGGAGAACAAATAAAGGCAAAATTTCACATATCCACACACTGGTGGTAGAGAAAAATAGCTGAGACCTCATGTCTTAAATTTATAATCTATCGATGAAAGAAAACATGGTCCAGATGATAAAGTGCAATTATTATTCAAGTTTTGCTAAAAAGCTTTCCAGTGCTTTTCCGAAGCTTTTCAAATTTTTCTTCTTGGTGATTTCATGCTGTAATTTTACTTTGTGGTGATTTCATTCAATTTATAATTATGTTTTTTTGCTTCTGTCCCCATCATTCCAGTACTGTTCAGTTTGCATTTCTGTGAGCCGTGAGAGAGTACGCTGAAAGGCAAAGACTTCCTCTTCTCCTGTAAACATGGAGAGTCCTTTGGCAGAATCCTACATCAATACACAAAAACAGTACCACACACCTGTGAGACTCATGGCTGTGCCGAAGTGCATCATGTCTAATTCCTAAGGCTCCGTGCTTCACAGGCTTTGACAAAACAAGACACAGCATGGCACCAAAAAATTAAAACTAATGTCAAAAAATTAAAGAAAAGCACCTATTTCAGCTAGGTAATCCCCTGAAGGAATATAGCAAAAAGATTAATTTGGTTTTAAAACAACACGATAACAGGTTAATCATCTATTTTCCCTTTTTTGTTGACTAATTGTACACCAATTTAAACAAATTATTTTAAAAGTCGTTTTCAGTAACTGAGCTACAGGGAAAAAAGAAAAACAGACTAAGAAACATGCAAAGTAGTACTGTTTGTGAGGACTTGTGAGGCTGTTCTGTAGTCTAGGAAGAGGCAGAACAAACCATCTTTTATTTCTGTATTTTAAATGTAGGCACTGAACTTAAATCAGCATTTCCATACGTGACTGAACAGATACAATGATTAATATTCAAAATGACCCTAAAACTTACACAAAATGGTTCTAGAGACAGTGACATTTTCTTTGAATAAGTAGCACAACATGTAATTATGAGAGTGATAGATACACTGCAAAAAAAAGCAACAAATCATTACTTAAATGTTTTCTTGATTCCCCCTCCTAAAATGCTGCTGTAGTTATGAGACTAAACCCAATTTTGTTACAAAAGGGAGACGATGTTAAAATCATGTACCTGGCTCAAGTCCAAATCATCCATCAGCACTCTGTTGTCCTGCAGTTCACCACTGTCATGTTCCACCAGGAACAAGCTTTGGAGAGGAGCTGCCGCAGAACAGATGATGCGCACCTGACAGGAGGAGAACAGCCAACAAAGGTATCATCACTTGGGTTTCACAGGAACAGGATAAAATACATCATCTATGCACAGCAAACTTCAAGTTAAAACCTCAGGGGTTTTTCCCCAGTGTTTTAACCTTACAGGATCTTTTTCTCAATAACAACTGATGTAACTTTTACTCAGAGAACAGAAGAACTGTGCTATCAAATACTCAGATTATCTGCTACACAGGCAATGAGTTCACCATAAAGTTTACTTTCTAAAATAACAGCTGTATAGTAAGCAATGTTTACTTTTCACCCATAGTGAGAGTCCTCTCAGTAGGTAGATACACTACACTATTTAAAGGATATTTAAATTCCAAATTTCCCAGAAGCCTTTCTTGCCTTCATCTGTGCTATTCCAGTAAGTTATTTGCTAGTAATAATAATAATTATTACTAATAAATAATGATGCTGTTTTCATGTCTGCTGGGAGGAGATACAGCATGCAGTGAGAAATGGGGGCTGCAGTGAAGACAGACTGAAATAATACTACAGAAGAAGACCCCTGTTGAGAGCATGCAGGCAAGATGTGTGCATTGTGGACAGACATCCACAAATATACTCGGGTATTTTTTCCCAACTACTTTTGATGGGAATTTAACACCTGTGTTTTTCCTATAGAGGAAGTAATAGAAAGTGACTGCTTGCAATTCTTGATGACAGTTCAAACACAGAGTAGACCATCCCCCTATTTCTAATACATTAGTTTAATATTAGCACACTGTCTTAGCAAATGTCCACTTCCAAACCATAAAGCATAAAGAATCTGGATAATCTGAATGACACTGATTTGAATCTGGCTGATTTGAATGAGATTACTCATACACTGAGTTAGTTCAACACCTTGCTGAGTTGGGGCCTTTCTGATCAACAACCCATGCCAGAACATTCGTGATAAGAACCAACCTCAACTGACACTTCCCAACTGCATAAATGTTTAAGTGTGTGCAAATATAATCACATATAAGATAGCATTTCAAATGTCGCATCACTATTTAAAAAAATCACCCTAAACAGGAACTTCCCTTTGTTTTAGTTATGCTGGTTGTGCTTCCATGATTGCAATCTCTGTAAAATCACATGAAGTGCTGCATTTATCATTATTATTCCATGAGCAATTCTGCAATCTAATGTAAAGCCTACAGTGATTGTTTCCTTTAAATTTTATGATGTAATTGTGCTATTAACTCCTCCTTCCTGATCAAAAAGGCACTGGTTCCTGACCAACTGCCCCTACAGATTAAAATCTAAAAAACTCCATTTCACTCCAGCACAGTTGGCAGCACAATCTTTCATTATTAAAATAATAACATGGCTTCTGTTGTTTTCCTGGGTTAGGAAAGAACATCCCCATTCAAGAAAGGCAAATGAGCTCAGGCTTATATTTATGCTCATGCTTAATACTCACAGAAACCAAAAAACCCATCTGTTTATTTGCCTTTATTGCAATGGGACCACTTTTTTTTTTTTTTTTTTGTGAAGCTGGAAGGATGTTTCTTTGTAGCCCTAGTTTGTTCTGCTTATGTTTTTCTGAACCATTACTACAGCAAGCCTTATTTCAAACCAATAGTAACAGTCAGTTTTAGGACTCCCAATATTATTCCTGTGCATATAGGAAAGGCTTGGTTCTCACCTTGTGCTCATAAAAGGTATCAATAAGAGTAATGAAACGACGAGTTTGTGTCCTTTTTGCTACTGTAAGAAGTGGTATGTCACGAACAAACACTGTGTCAAAATGCTTTGATATTTCCAAGTAGTCGCTGGCTCCAAGTGGCTGAAACAAAACAAACCATAAGCAATGGAAACCCATGATAGAATGACACATAAACATTGTATCTTGACATACTACAGTAACAGAAGAGAGATGTAAAGTCCTGATCATATTCTTATTTTTATTCCTTTGTATCTTGCTTGAGGAATGCTCGATTGCCCTTAGGGACATAGGTACATGTGGGTGTTCATACTGCTGGCTTTACATGAACAGTGAGAGTTAAAAATGTGGCTCTTCTGCACCCAGACATTATGATCTCTCTCTTACAACCTCAAATAAAATAATGAGTGTAAACCATAATCTGTAGTAGACATGGGACTAAAGCATAAATAATTTGAATAGCTATTAGGATGCTTTCCAGCAGCAAGATTTTAAAATGCAAATTCATAGGCTAGTTACTAAATCTTAAGTAGACCTGCATTTAGTTCACCCAGAACTAACCCAGACTGAATAAATATCTTATGTTTTAAGTATGAAAAACAAGAGGAAACAGAGAAAACTACAATTCTGCGGCAGTTCCTTTGTTCACGGTTTCTCCTGTAATGATGAAATAAAAATCTTCAAGAAGAACTCATTAGTTTCTCTTTCTGTATCTAAACCACCAACAGAAAATATGCACAAGTAGTAGTAGCTCATTCTAGTACATTCCTCTAAAATTACTTTTTCATTAAATGGAAGGTATTTTTTTCTGCAAGATCTACCCTATCAGTACCAGAGGCAGTACTTTATCATGAGCTATTAAAATTTGTACTCCTGAACTCGTTCCAACAGTTTTACTTGTACAAATACTTCAGAATCTTGTCTGCAGCTACTGCAGAGAACAGTTCAGCAGAATTTTGCATGGTCACAACTTCCTTGCCAACTAATGGCACGTACCATGTGCTGTACCAATATAAAGTACTCAATACTACTATTGCTTAAAACAAATAAATACAAAGTATTTTCTCTAACTGAAATACTAGTTTGTTGTAGGCCACATGTAACTTCTTAACTAGAACTCTTCTGCAAAAAGTTATTTTAAGCAATTATTAATAGCTGCCCATGAACAGGACTCTGGGTTTTGTTTAGATGCTAGAATAAAAAAACTTGTAGAAATGGTCTCTACAAAAGTACAGGAGAGGGAAGCCCTGATGGCATTCCAGAAGTTCTTCTGAAAATTAATGGGAATAAGCTAACCTTCCAAGTGACTATTAAAGCTTGTCACTCTCCACCAGTTCTTCCACTTGCAGTTTCTCCCACCCTGCTTTCCCATTCCCAAGCACACAACTTCCCTGTAGCATCTATAGAAAAGAATTATTACAAAACTTTCAATTCTTTTGAGCAGTATTTAAGAATAGTATATGCTACATTCTGCCCTTAGAATTATATTTAATGTTTATTTTCTCCCTCCATTTCAATCCCCTAGTTACTACTATGGACTTAGTTATCAGAAACCAAAAACTGATCATCATGAGGGCCACCAGCAAAGCTTCCTGCAACACCTCTGGAAAAAACCCAAAATTTTATCTAGATAAACCAGAGTAGCTGAACTCAATATGTTTTGATGAAATAAAGCAGGAAAAGGTTTAAGAACTCAAAAGGAACTGATGGATGGAAACAACACAGTGCTAACTCACTGGACATCTTGCCACCAGATACAAGTGATACATCTGAACAGTCAGAGTATCAAGTGCAAAAGCAAACAATGGGAGCACTAAAAGCAACACAACCAGGATGCTGCTGGAGATCTTAAGATTAATGATAAGCAAATAGTTTGGGTAAGGATAATTTATTCCATACTTAGGACTGGAGTACTATTAAACAGAGATCAAGTATGCCTGTGTGATGAGTACCTGCTCGGGAGAACAGCAGTACATGAGAAAGGTTAAGAATTTCTCTGTCTCCCCCACTATGCTGATTCATTCTTCTATCACATGAAGATCTCAAGCAGTTTTCTGTCAAAACCCAAACCCCTGAGGAATTCTTCTGCCCTGCCCCTATGTGACACACTTTCTCACACAAACCATATCAATATACCCCTTCTCATCTCAAAGTACCAGATATTAAAAGCTGAATCGTAAAATAAATAAATCTATAACTAAAAATTAAAGTGTCCAAACTTTTGCAAAGAGGGCAAACTGAAGTGCCCAATTAATGAGCTTTACAGCTAAGAACTTGGTGGGTACCTTGTTTGGTAGATATCCAAGCAGGAGAATAAAAAACCTGGGTAGTCAGAAGGAAGAAACAGGTGGAAGACTAAAATAAGGCTAATGCATTTCAAATGGAAACAATGGAAGATGTAATATTTATACTGCTTTTCATACAGACATAAGATCATGGTTCATAGAAGGTTACAATATGCATCTTTATCAGTCAAACAGGAATTCAATCTATTTCAGCAGTGCAAAAAGCAAGCAATTCAAGAATTCCTCTAATTAAGGGCACAAAAGGCAGATAATTTCAAGCTTTAACAAGAACTTCTGAAACATCTACACCAAGTGATAATATTCTGTAAATATTGGCAGAAACGTGTCCTTGGAGACTCCAAAATCCTACACTCAGAAAGATCTGAGTCTAGCAGCATATGACTACTTTATTAGAGTAAATTTGGTGTCTCCCTGACAAGACTCAAGTCTAGTGAGACACAAGTGAAATGCTGAGTCAGCCATTCTGCTGTTTCATATGGCTCAGCTGATAGGAGCTGTAGTCCCTTACATAGAGGAGTTCTCAAAACTCCCTGCTTCTGGAGTTTAGAGACAGTCCTGGAGATAAAGACAAAGTTTTTAATCTTGTTCCTAACATGACTTAATCTCATCTTGGGAAGTCCTCTGATTTCCTTCTGTTTTACTCAGTGTAAAAAAGTGGAACCACCAGCAAATTTGCAAATGCTCTTGGGACAGATTAAAGCCCTTTTTTGTATACCTCTGACCTTGCTACTGGCCCAGTTTCCATGCTGCCTGTACTTGCTTCAAAGCTGGTCTAACCCACCAGCTAACTCAAAATGCTCCAAATGCAAGAGACCATGATGCAGGGGCACCCTGACAGCTTCTCAACTCACGTTCTCACTGGCCTGCTGCCCCCAAACCTGGCATGAGGCTGGCACAAGCACCCACCTCTGCCACACAAAAACAGAGACGGAGAAATGGGTTCAAGGCCAGATTGTGCCATTGCTAGAGGCCCTGGCTGTACAGTCCATACACAGAGGCTCCACTGAGGAGCAAATTTCTGCTGTTCCAGCAGTCCACAGCCCTCCCCTCACCTTCACAGCACTGCCTTACTGCCTTCAGGCCCTTTTTCCCTCACCTTGCAGCAAGAACTGGCTGGGTCCCCACTGCCAACAACACCAGCTCAGACTAGGTAACAAGACAAGAGCAACATGCTTTTAGACACATAGCACTGTCCTCTGTACAACCCCCTGGGACTGGAATTTATTTTGTGAATCTCAACCAGTCACGTATTTCACTATAGTTAGCAGCATACATAAAGGTATTCCTCCCTCTGAAGTTGCTAATGAAGCCACAAATCCTCCTAATATTGATACATATATATGTAATCCTCTTACAAAAAGTTTAGCCTGATTAATCTCATCCTCTGAATAACATTGTAAAAATAACTTCATTTGGTGTGTGTTTCTGGTACTGTCTGATCTCTTTTGTTTCATTGAGTATTGATCAAAACTCAACTGCAGAACAATAAGACATTTATGTAATTACTATGACCATTTGTTACCAGCTCTTTCACATGCTTTAATATTATTTTTAAAAACATTAAGAGATAAGAATCTTTCTTATGGTATTATTGTTCCTGCATGTGTATATACTGCAAAGTTGTTGTGGATTTTTGTCATTAGCTCTGATGACAAGAGTCAGTATTTTACAGGCTAATGCAAAACGCATTAGCACTAACATGGGTTATGCCTCCTGACAAAGTGTTTACTCCACTTCAACCCGCTTGACTGAGTTTTCACCTTCATTTGTTTTTGTTTCTCTGTCTACTTAATGCATTTTCAGCTATCATCATCTCAGTTCAAGTAGGATGTTTATTATTTGGAGCTCTCTGTGGACTGTTTTAGAGTTAGTCGTCTCCTTTTTCTATTATATAGTTCATTTAATTATAGTATAAAGCATCTGTTTTCTTTGTTGACTTATCAGTGGCCCAGTATATCACCTTTCAGAGATTGTCTGAAGAATACTGAATGTTCTACATATGACAGAAAAGGATATGTCATCTCAGTATGTATTTTTTGTTGATGTTGCGAGATATTCCAGGGCCAGTTCCAGCCAATCCCCAAGACTCATGATTGACAGTAGCTATAATTTTGTGCAGACACTCTGAACACTCCAAAACTTCCTATAGACAACACCCAGTTTAAGACCAGACAACTTAATAATTAAGTATAAACAACAAAAAAAAATAAATAAAGCTTTGTTGTTTGCATATGAACAACACACTATCACTAGTGAAGGTCATAAAACAGAGCACTGAAATAATGTGTTAAGATCATAATTCCAAGAAAGGAATAGAAAAAGCCAATGCATGGTATATGACACCACAGCATGCTAAAGTTTAAATAAAAATGGGAAGAGGTAGGGCATGACTAACTACATTAAAAAATTTAAAGCTACTGATACAAATCATAGAACCATAGAACAGTATGGGTTGGAAGATCCCTTAAAGATGATCTAGTTCCAACCAGGAGAGCAGGAATCTAAGATCTGTAAACCCTGGGGTGAAAGATGTTTTCTGTATCAAGCACAGCCCCTTCTCAAGTTATTGCACCACAGAATCCTGTTAAGAAGTAATTTTGCTTGTTCTTACGGCAAAAGTTTTTTAGTCACATTTCTCATAGTAGAAAGTTGTTTCAGGTCTTTGCTCTTCTGCTTAAGAAGATGCTTATAATTTCCTGTTCTTTTATTTATTTATGTGTTTATTTAAGCAATATGCTCAAAGCTATCTGAATACTGGAAGCATGGAAAAGGCATGTTTCTGCTCTAAAAGCTCTCACTGCTACATTTCCAGTTCCAAATCCAAAGTACAGCATTATCAATGAAATGGTCTCCAAAAATAGTTAAGGCCTAAAAATTTTATAGGTCTATTTAAATATTTACACTTACTGTTAAAATTTCAAAACCATGATCAAAAAAGCTTTGAAAAAAAGAGAGAGTAGTACATTTAAGAATTTAAGAAACAACAACAACAACANCAAACAACAAAAAAAAAAAAAAAAAAAAAAAAAGGCAAACCCTTAAAACTCCAATCAGCTTCAAAAATCTGGTATTACCTGGTCTATAAAGTACAGGATCTAAACCCTCAAGGTTTATGCAGCTTTCACTGAAAGGAGTGCTCTCTAAAAATTAAACTCTGATACACATAAAATATAAAACAGAAAGGTGGCTTGACTAACAGTATAACTGTGTTGCAATATTTCCACCTGAAATAAGTTTCTTGAGTTTATTTTATAAAAAATGCTCATGAATACAATAAGGCAAATTTTTGAGGGTGCAGAGAACTTGATTAAATCCTTAAGGCAAATGTAGCTAATAAAAGACAGACTGTCGAACTTAAGCTGCAAAATCTAATCTCAGGAATAAAACTAAGATCACAAATGAAGGAAAACTCTAATTCTGAAAGGTTACTAGAAATAGTGCTTACCTGTGGTATGTTTACTTACACCTATACCTGACAATCCTACAATTCTAAAGATGGTATCAAATTATACTGGATACATTCAGCAGCTTTTAATGAAGATAGTTCCCTCAAAATTACTCAGAATCATTAAACCATAAATGCAGCTGAGTTATGTCATCATGTAGGGCAGACACTCAGCTGATGCAAAACGAGACACATTTCTAAATCACTTGATGCATTTGGAAATTGTGAGTTTTTTCCTTTCCTTTTTTTTAAAGCTTAGTCACATCTTTTCCTTTGAACCGCAAGCTACTCAAATTAAGAACCACATCTTCCTTCCATGGTCTGTACAGTGTGCCTATTGCAATGGAACAACAATCTAACAGAAACTGTTCACCACTTATTTGTTGTGTTAATCTACACAAAAATTCTATTTTGCCAATTTCAGAAACATTGGATAACTATACGGAAAACAAATTGACAGTAGGATAACCTTTTACAATATAAATACTAACATTAAATTTATTTTCCGAGTTTTAATGCTATCATATGTTTGCTAATGGTTAATATCATGTTAAGGCTCTACATTCATTGGTGCTGGGCAGTTGGATGGAAGGATATATTGGATTACCTAATGGAAAGCCCACAGGATCCATGAAGCAGAGCAGCTGAGCGCTCCGCAGCCGGCGTTCCCGGCAGAGGGCAGCAGCTGCTGCGCACAAGCCAGGGGAGCAGCGGGCGCTCCGATCTCCCGACTCCCGCAGCTCAGTGAAGATTACTCAGGAGGCACACGCTGTTGGCTGCGTTACTTATACCAGATCCAACTGCCACAATTACCAGTTTTCAAGGAAAATCTTAAAAGGGAAGTGAAGACAGGGAACTGGCAGAGAGTGATTTTTTCTAAGGTGTAATGAACTCTGTTCTTCATGTGCGAGCACACTAAAAAGGGGTAAGACCTATATTTGCATAATTATGTGTGTATATATATATATGGATTTAAAAATCAATATATACATTTTATTTTCAAAGGTATCTGTTATCTTTCATTCACACATTTAACTCAATTAACAAATTAACTAATTATGTTTTGCAAGAATCTAACACTACTGGTAGTGTTTCCCTCATTGTATAGATGGAGAAACTGGAAAAAAGAAGTTAAAGGTGCCAAAGAATGGGAGAAGTCAACGTTAGCATTAAAATTTGGGAACTGTATGTCCCTCTTCTGCCTGGTGCCTGTCTTAACCTCCTGTGGTTACATTTTATTCTGATGAAAATCAAGCATAGTCCTCCTGGCTGATGACGCTGGAGAAGCACATTCACAAGGCTCCATTCTAGCACTGGAGCATGTCATGCTTCATGCCCATGACAAAGACCACCATGTGCCACTCTGCCACATAAACCCTGGTGTGTCAGCTCCGCAAAACTGCTGCTCCTTTGCTTTAAAGCAACCAAAATAGATCAGTATCATCTTATCCAGTTTTTTGCTGGTTTTCAACACGTTCACACAGCTAGTTAAAAAAAAAAAAAAAAAAAGCAAAGTGTATGAATTTGATATTAACTAAGTTAGCTAAAACTTGGGACTATCCTCAACTGGGAACCAGAATTTACAAACTGATGCACACAATAGCTTAGCAAGTCATATCAGCATTGCATACAATATTTTCTGTATTTTACTTTTATAAACATTAATAGACAACCAGTAATTACCAGTATCTGATGCATCATTTTAGATAGAAATAACTCTTTATAGTCTTGACATTAAAATTTTTGATGCTAACATATGAAATAGAAATGAAATACTGTAATACCAGAAAGGTATCAACTCTAACTCCCAAGGTCTCCAGGTGTTAATTAAAAAGCAGCTATTATGAAAATTCTTCTTAAGCTAGGAGATGTTACAAATATTATCAGGTTACCAATTGCTGATTTGCTATTTTCATCTATTATGTATTAGCTGGCATCGCATGAAATGACATGACATCAAAGTAGAAAATGTTTCAATATTTCCCCTTAAAACAGAATTTTGATTTTATTTCAAAGGAAACTTCAGTGAAATTGAAGAGGTTTTACAAGCTGTTCATATGAAATAGTATATTACAGAAATCACTAAGCAATTACCTGAGAAATTTCAAACACATCTCCTTAATCCTATGCCAGCAAATGTAGATTGTTAGGTCTGGATATTCATCCCTTGAAATGCACTGTAACAGTTACCCAAGATCAGACTAGAAGACAGATTGCAGCGAGGAAGTGAAAGCAGAGTCCCTTGAGTGATAAGATATTTTGCCAACACAACAAAAGCATCTATGCTTTCACATCTTGATTCTTGCATAACTTATTCTTTTTTCTGCAACCCTTAAGGGTAATGGATAGCCAAAAGAATCAATTAACCAAGTTTTGAGTACAATGTTGTCCACTCATGCTGCAATGATTGTTGACATCCACATGGGGAAAGAAACCTGTTGTACTGGGCTTAGTATAAAAATGTGCTCATTAGAAAAGCTACAAACAACAAACCTTCAGCAATATTTCCTTTTATAGATTAGTTAACTAACTTAGCAATCCATTTAACAAATCCTTTCTAGAGACTGCATAATGCCACTTTCCTAATAAGAACAGCATCTTCAAAACTCCACCCTTCCTATAAAGTCAGGGAGACTGGAGAATTAATTTCATTTCCATTCTTTAGTCATCCACTGTATGCATCCAGAATCTGCTTCTCCATCACCCTTCCTGGACTAAAATCTCACCAACAGCCTGCAGTTCCACCCATCATCATAAACACGTGTGAATTTTATTTGTTAGTTTTTTAATACTGGCGCATGAGCATTCTTCTAGTGACATGGAATTTCTCTTGCACTTTAATATTTATCAAAAATAAAAAGCTAGTCAGAGATTTCAACCTAGTTTTCCAGGACTGCAATGATACAAAATGTATTTGCAAGCTATTTTTAACATATGTTAGCTATTTACAGACTGAGAATTATTTCACTGTCCTTTGGTAAAATGGATATTTCACTCTGCTTCACCTAGAGCACTTACTTTTTGCCAAACCTTTTCCTTTTTCCACATCGTTATTAAAAGTTTATCCATCTCCAGCTAAGAATAAGCCAGTAACATTCAGATAATATAAAACATCAAAACTCCAGTTTTACTTATGTCTTTTATCTGAATGGACGTATTTGCCCATGACCTTTATTTTATAATTTTCCTGCACTTCATAACTAGTTGCCATTCATTCATTACTATTTGATTCTGTCTCAACAATGACACAGGAAATACTTTTATCTTCCTCCTCAGAGAGTCATTCTTGGGTTTGTGTTGCTCTTTTTGTTGTTGTTGTTTACACTTACCTTTCCAGTTAGTCACACTTCACTTTCACTTTTGAAAATCACTCTTCCTGAACACTCACATATGCAACTTCACTGTTTGGAATATCTTTTGGTTTCATTAAATGTTAGAAAATTAAGATTGTTCCTACACAACACAAATTTCTAGATTAATTCATGGCTGTAAGCTCCAACCAAATGACCTTGTACTGGATGTAGTACATTTTACACTAGAAAATTATCATTTGCAATTTTCTGGCTAATTACATTTCACATTTTTCTGTATTTCATCTACAGCATAACATACAATGGTGTATTTTCTTTGTATGCTTTTTATAGCCAAGTGCTCAAGGAGCAATCCACCTCATGCTCCATTTGCAACAGATCCCTATGAGTACTTTCCTTCTGGGTTTGTTAATTAGTAGACTGATATGTACTCAAGACCCTTGTATTAATTAACTTTATGGCAGGTGCCAGTACCTTCAATGTTGCACACTGTTCTCCACCTCTTTTAGTCTCTCTGTTTTTAAGAAGGCTGTACGCATCCATTCTGTATTATTATTTTATTAATTGTCCCACAAGGTTTCAATAATAGCAATTATCTCTCATTTTCCCCCATTAATGAGAACTTCCCATTTATCATGCTTATCATCACATCTTGAAACTGTTACCAAACCAATTGAAAATCTTGTTTTCAATTCTGTCACAAGTTTAATGAGGTCCTATAACACCAACTTTAGATTTCATTTATCTACCTGGAGGCTTTTCTTGAGCTGTCAATTCAGCTTCACCCTGGTTGCAACAGGCTCCAGCCCCACGTCCCCTCATACAATCTGCCTTCCCTTTCCCATGGGATTTTGTCCCCATGTCCTGCACAAAGAAATCTGCAGATTTGCTCCACGCAAATCCAAAAAATTCCCTTCCAGTATTTTCTTTTGTCAATCTTGCATTTCATTACATCTTTTCCAGCCTTCTCCTTCTTTCCTTTTTTTCTACAGTAGCACTTATGATGCCTGTCAACTTATCTACCATTTGGCTTCACCAGAAGCAAATAACTTGTTGCTATGTCCCCTACAGATTTCTGCTTATCCTTCCACAAAGCACTCCCACTATTAGGAAGTGTACTGGAATACATATAAATGACTTTATACTTCCTGTCATGTTGAATGTCTCCTCATTTTGGGTTTTTTTTTTTGCTATAAGCCACCAGTGAACTCTTCTGGATCTTCCCTATGTCTTCTGTGATACGAGTAGGAGCAATTTCCTGCTCTGTTTAAAAAAGACACTGCATGTTAAAGTTTTTCCATCTAAACTTAAAAGAATTCATCAAGAAAAGGAAGAGACTTTCATGGCTTGACAGCTGCATTTTTCCTTTTTTGAATTTTTCCTTTTAGCAGACTTTAATGGCAGTAGGTCAGGCAAACAGAGCAATGGGGCAGGCAAGGTCCTAAATGCAGCTGATACTGGAGGGAGATTTCCCATCATTGCTATGAATCATAGCAAAAGTTTACAGTAATGAATAAAAACCCCACAATTATCTAAATTTAATAGACAATTCTGAAGTTCATGACTATACTTTTCTGCCTATGAAGGGAGCACACTGATACCCCCTATCAACATACTAATGTAATATTTATGAAGATATATCAGTAATCTGAAGAGAAAAATCAGTGATGACTGAGGAAGCTCTCAGAAGAAAACCATTTACTGTCTGCCATGTTTTAGTTTTAAGCATGTGATTTTGCCATAAGAGACTACCGTAACACATCTGCAGAAGGCACCTGAATTGACACAGCAAGATTTCCTAAGTCCTGGGCAATCCAGGTAACAACAGTATTGTTAAAAATGATTTACATTTCATAAGGGTTCTCTTTACTTGCTCTGAGTGCAAACCAAGACCCTCAGGTCCATTATGCCAAGATGATCTGAACCCAAATAATTCTTGAACAGAGTAAGAACCTTCAGACCACTGACATGTGAGATAATTAGAGCATTTCTACTTAGAAGTAACTTACTATCCCATTTAAGTACATAAGGCATTTACTGGACTAAAGAATTGTACTAGTATTTGCTGACAGCATATTTTAAAGAGGCACAAGGCAGAAAAAGTCTCAAAACCTTTAGTGAAAAGCAAGCTATTCTACCCATGACACACCTCCACTCTTAAAAGTGGTTTATTGCTTTTGTCTGAAACTGAAAACCAACAGTCTAAAACCTACAGTCTGAAACACAACCAGTGAAATTTCTGTCCAAATACTTATCAACTCCGTAGCTGCAAGGAAGTGAAAGCATGTTATCACCAAAAGACTGGTCACTATCCTGAATCAAAAGTGCTATTGGCCCAGTTTAGGGTTGTAATCATTTAACAGCAACTTCAAACATCAGTACAGAGATCATTGAAGTACAGTACAACTCCTGGGGACTTGTCTTCTAACCCACTGGATTATACAAATACAAGGAGAACTTTTCAAGATTCACATCTCACATGTTTAAGCAGAGAATGTGGCAGTATTTAGCAAAAGCTGGCATATTTTGAGAAGACCTGGGATTAAACATTCCGTATACATGCAGTTAAAACCAAAGCATGGAACAGCAGTGTTACTGCAGTGGTGCCAGGATCACTATTCCTTTGCCTGAGTATCAAACTGAAACCCCTGATTATAAAAACAACATTTGACTGCTATTTACATATTGAGATGTACCCATCACTCATATACCAGCAGTGATGTTAGGCCAGGCATATATTGTAATAGGATTTCTTGAGATAATCGATGATGCACCTAAGAGTGAATTTATTATTATATCATTAAAAAGAAAATGAGCATGGTTCATTTGAGGAAAAGGATTTTTTTCCTGTTAAATTAAAAATATTTCTGTTAATCAAGTTTTTTTTTTTTAAGCTTTTTTAATTTAGTGCAACCTGGGAAAATAGCAAGTTTGTGTGGTTTGAATTTTTGTTTTAAACTGTGAAAAGTCTGAGCATTAACTAATCTAGATTGGACAGGGTACTCACTCTGTCGCACAGCTCTTCAAACGTGAAGTCTGCAATGGTTCCACACGCTTTATTCAGCCTCAGCTCTCTGCCTTGCACTTTTAGAATCCTTGGTCTAGTTACTATGGGAACATGAACAAAGACTCAATCTTCTCTGGATAATTACTATAAAATTCATCTCTTACAGATAGGAAATGCATAGCTTCATGAATAATAGCACATGATTCAACACATAAATTAGACAAAATGCTGATACAATGACTGCCACTTGAGTGTGGCATCAACCCATATACAGCAATGGAACTTATTAATTGGTCAGTGGAGATTGGGCATTGTGTTCTAAATGTATTCTCTTTCAAGAGAAATTAACTTACGTACAATCATTTTGTTTCTGAGCCAGCTCATCAAACAACTTATCCATGACAGCCTCCACATCAGCTTCACTTGTGCTACAGTGAAAAGAATAATAGAATATGAAATTAATAACACTTGAAGCCAACATCAAACAGCTGCCTGAGCCTGCTTAGCTTTTTGCCCATAAAAAAAAGAGAACAGGATGTTATGCTCTAAATACAAACATTACATTTAGAATACACTTAAAAGTAGAGAATATTAACTCTCAGGTAGATGTTTCTGCCTTATTTGCATATACTGAAAGACTTCTGTGTTTTGAGCTGTTTCCAGTAATGAGGCAATATAGGCAGAGCAGATCCATTAACACTATGTGTACACAATGAGAAAAAAGGCTTCTGGCTCTATCTTGCATGCAAAATAAGAGCAAATAGACAAGGCAAGGCAAGGCAGTCAAGCACCTGAAGAAGTATCCTTTGAAATTTCTGAGAGGGGACTTTGTGAAATTAGATGTTGAAGCAGATTTCTCTTATTTTTTTTTTTTTTTTGGGGGGGGTGGTGCTGTGTCAAGTCAACTGATTGTATTGACCAAACAATTTGCAAAATTAAACTATGAAATTAAAAATACCATTATGATCTCTGCATTAGCAGTTTAAGCAGTTTCCCAACCTCTGTTCCTAATAGTGCTTGGGTAAAGATCAACTGCAGGTGGTGAAATGCAAAATATCTGTGCTGATAGCTGAAGTAAAGTTTACATTCATCTTCTGGGCCACAAGAATTAAAAACTCAGTCCAATCAGAAAACTTTTTTTTTAATCATGGAATAGGTTAGAGAGCCAACCTTTCCATGTTTTTTATTCCTAAAGATAGATAGATAGATAGACAGGTAAAATTTCTAGCTGAGAATAGTAAATTAAAGTTGCAGTAGACAACAAACGAGAACTAGGATATATAATGTTTCACTGAAGTTTGTGTAAACTCTTTTGGGGTGAAGTCTTATTTTATAGATCTTGATGCACTGAAGTCACACTGCTTCACAGAGTTCTAGATAACCTCTTAAATGACAAATGAGTATCAGCTTGTTAAACAAATACCTGCTCATTAAGCCTTAAGCACCTTGAAATGTTTACAGCAGAACTGAAGTAACTACCTTTTAGCTAAAGTTTAATGATGACAAACCTTGTAGATACAAAGAATTTGGGAAAAAAATTTAAAACTCACTAACTCATAAAAGTGCCATTTCGAAGATTTTAAAAACCTTTTCTGACTAGGAGGTTACATAAAATTCTGGAATTTTCTCTAAACATTGATACTGGCGTGATGCACTCCTCTGACAAAATGATAAATGAAAAAGAACAGGAACACCAGAGAAAAAGAGACCATAAAAGAGGGTAAAGAGTGTGTGCATGTGTGCATAAATATAAATATATATCTATATATCTGTATCTATCTCAGAGAGTATGTGCATGCATATCAGTAATAGAAATTTCTATGGAAGGCTACCAGAAGAAACAGGTGAATATAATGCTAAGGTGGATATTTGTACCTGTCAAGAAAGTTTGTTTTGAAAATAGACACCTGAGACTAAGATTGATGAAGTTGCTTTGGTCAGGCATCTTGTAATCGTGTTACACTGACTGCTCTCAGATGAGTACAAAACAGCTTTTAGTAACCCTCAGTTACATATTTTAAATGAAGACAGGACTACACAACATATGAAGCACCAAGAAGATTCTTTTAAAAATGTGACAATGATACTGTAGCCATTAATAGAAGAACATATACATGTTGAAAAAGAACATTTTCTTTGGGGGCAAGAACTGCTAATTAAATTTCAGAAATCTGTAGCAAACTACTGTACAGTACCCTAATTTTAAAACAAACCAAACAAAAAGGAATCCCCAAGGAATCCCCACATACTAAGCTAGTTCTACAGGGTTGAAAACTCCAATGAACCAGTTCGAATAGAAGAATGAATGAGATTCCCTCAGAAGAAGAAAGGACAAAGAAATAAGTACCTAATTCCACTGGCAGCTATGGTGGTTTTTTTAATAATTTTTAGCCCGCTGCTTCCTAATGATTTACACACCAAGTTCTGAAGGCAACCAACATTTTCCAGTAAGAGAGCATAAAACAGAATTACTGCCAATCTCTGCCATTCACTTGATCACAAGTTCTACAGCAGAACACAATGAAATATTTTGGCTGGGTACTACTCCTAGAACTTGTTTGTATTGCTTCTCCTCTGAGAGCTGAGCCACAGGCACCATGTTTGGCCTACTACCTGCTAGAAACTGCAAACATCCTTTTCCTTTCTTCAGAGTATGGACAGCGAGAAAAGAGGGTGGCAGGTCTCTCCACAAGTGTCCAACAGAAAGTCAGAGAGTGCAGCAGGCACAGGGAGCAGCACCACAGCAGGGACAGCAGCACTCAGAGCAAGGGCCATGATGAGCAACACACAGGTATCAGTGGTGGCTTCACAAAGTTCTCCTGAGCAGACGTGACAACACACAGAGCAAGTGGAGCCAGGCAAGAACGCAGAACAAGGGCTACTTTTCTCAAGTTCATACAGCCACAGTTTAAGGATACACAACTTGCATTGGACCTGTTTTCCATGTAAGAAATTCTGTCACTTCCTTTCAAAGGCAGGAAGAGTTACCAGTTGTAGTTCTACCGAGCAGTATTCCTCCTTCCAGACAAATAACTACATCTAACTTCGTTAAAAAGTAGCATGGACAGATTTGGTTTCAAACACACATCAGAGCAATGAAAATACCCCACTTTTCTTAATGCAGACATGATTTTTAGATCAGTATTTTAAAGGTACAACTGTTATAATATTAAGCTATTGTAGTCTGCTATGTTCAGGTTGTTACTGATAAAATAATATCACTAGAGAAAATACAAGACAAAAATGTTTGCATTGCAAAGGTTTCAAAGTATTAAAGCGGATGTTCTTATTAGGCAGATTTATTCTGCAATCGGAAACACAACTGTGAATATATTTTAAAATATATTTTTTGCAAATATAGAGTGCTAAAGAAATTCTGTCATGATAGACAAAAACAATCTGTCAAAACAGAAGGGTATTGGGTTTTTTAATCCACAGCATTGGAAACACCCAAAATTAAATGAATCCTTGTCACTGGATTTCTACAAATACTTAATTACTTAAATACAATAAGGATGTTCTTCTATTATAAGAGAATTGTACAATCTCTTACAAGAGGATATTCATTACTTTCTAACCATCTGTCACTTCAGTTCTCCAAACACCACACCTCCCCAAAAAATCTAATTAGTTTTTATTCAGGCACACATTATAAATGATGCTAGTGTGGATATCGAAAATGTAGTTTAATGAAGTTACTATCAAGGCATAATGGAAGGCGGTTTGCTGAACAAAATGGACCAGAAGGCAAAGAAAGGAAAAGTCACACCCTGCTAATTCTACTATACATTTTTCATTTCCCATTGAATAGGAAATTATTGGCTAATAAGAAGAAAAAAGAGAACAAATACAATCATATATAAACTTACAGGTAGTAAAGTTTTCCAGCAGCTGGAAGCACTCGTTTCCTGTAGTCTATTCCAGAATCAAGCTGGACTGTGCTGCAGTACTTCTACAGAGAAGAAGGAAAAAAAAAATAGATTTCCTCAAGCCAAAGCTGTATTTACTATTGTCTGTGATACAGAGAAGACACACTGCTGTGATAAACCATCAGCATGAATATGATCTGCAAAACTGAAATTCAAGATCTAAAAGCTGGTCTCATTTGCAATTATCAAAGCAAAGAAATAAGATGAAAATCACTCATATATGCAAAACAAAAAGGTCTATCACAAGTCTATCAACTAAAAAATGAATATAGATTAGAAGCACATGGGATGAAATGAGGGTAGATATTACTCATTCCCTCTAGGCACCGCTTGGTTGCAAAAATAATTATTTTCACATTAAAATATATACATTTTGAAATACAAAATTAGAAGTACTACAAGTTTAATGGAACAGAAACAAGTTCTAGCAACAAGTGAAACCGCTTCTATTTTATAAGCTAAAATAATTTTATCTTTTCCTTCTACTAAGAAGAGCAAAGATTTTGTAATACAAAGAGGAAATATATGAACGACACCAAATTTTGCTGCAAAATGGACAAGGGAGGAATAAACAAATCTCTATATCTAGAAGATTTTATTTCATTTTTGCAATGTCTGAATTAAGTCAGAAAATGATCTTTTCTGCTCTCCTTTAAACAACCTGTAAGATTCTAAGTGTGATACAGATGTCCCTGAGTAGTTACAATAATTGCTTCTGTTAGAAAACTTAAACCCAGCTGTACTAAAGGGTGCTTTTTTTTTTTTTTATTCAAGGCCTCAGGCTGACAGCAAAATTCTCACTAGTATCAGTAAGATCAAGATTTAATTGATCCCAGCCCCCCCCACAAAGGGAATAGCTCTGCTTATCTGTTATGACTACTTCCAACATACACAACCTCTGGGTGTTATATACAGCAAGAAGCAAAAGAAGCTATAGAAGAGAGGAAAAGTTTTAGTATTTTAGAAAATGTAGCCCAATCAACAATTTAATTAAAACAATACAACTTTTTTATGTAATTCAACACCAGTAAAATTCTTCCATTTGCTAGCATCCACTAAATCAGTCTGCTTCTTCACTGCACCATCAACTATTAGTTTATCTTTAATATTCTTGTTAAGCATTTCATATTCTGCATGTTTGAATTTTTCAAAGCCTCCTTGAGGCCATTCAAATAACAAAATTGGAAATGTCAAACCTCATTCATAGCAACTACATTGCAGGGAAAACATTTAGAAGAACTATCATCAGTGGTTTAAGGAACAATGGCCCTTTTGAACAAAAGCATTGCATAGGACACAGATCACAAATATCTGCAGGAATTACTGTGATGATTCATTGCACTAATTTTTTGCCCTTGGCTATTAGTGAAGGCTCTATACCTACTTTAAACCTCCAACTTCTTGGCAAAGAGATACAGCTGAAGAAAGAAGGTAAAAAAATCATCCTGAAAGCACAGAATCCCAGGAAAATCCATGTGTCTTTAATTCCAGTAAGTGAAAAAGCCATGCTAATCAAATCATTATCTTGGACTAAGGCTACTGCAAACACAATAGCATTGGTGCTACAATATTATTATAATCTATTCCCTTTCTTTTCGTGAGAGCTCACAAAGAAAGAGAATAACAGAGCAGAAGAAAAAAGTTCCAGAGGCATGTAATAATATGCACAGGGGAGGGAGGATGTTTAAGCTTTTCTTCAGCATCAGTCTGGCAGCCAAGGCCAGAAGGAAGATTACTGAAATTTCACAGCAAAGCTAGTTCACTTAGCTTTTCTTTGCCAGTATCTTTCCACCTAATGGTTTATTTTTCCAAAGTAGTAGATTAACTTAAATACTATTTTCTTTATGTTAATAGGGGAAAAAATCCCACAGATTACTACCACAGCTTTGAGGTTCATGAGATTACTTAGATTGACTTTAGATACTTGCATATTTATTTATGCTGTTAATCATTATGGTTTGTTTTTTTTCCTGGAAACGAGAGATGGGAATTTTACATTAATTCAGCCTCATCTCTTCAGCCTTCAAGTCGGATTTTAAAACTCTACTGCTCCCTCAGGATGTTGTGTTGCACATAGTGAAAAGTGAACAGAGACCCACATATACTTGAGAGTATTTCATGGTTATGGTAGGGCTGAAAGAGAAAAAGCACACCTGAACTCTGTAGCTGATGTAAATTTGTTCCCTGATATTTAGGGTGGTGCTGGAGGCTCAGCTGCTAACTAATGACAAGCAGTGTCCTGCCCACTCAGATACGGACTTCTGCTGGACTGCATTATGCAGGTCAGTGCAGCTTGATGACACCCAGTGCTACCCTGCATCAGTCTATTTGTGTTCCACTTACACACTTGGCACTCCTTACATGCACCAACAGCTTTTATGACTCCATCATTTAACATTACACTGAATGAGTTTTGGAGGTAAGAACCATCAAACTGAAGATGTAAATACTACCTGTAAATACAGACAAAGAGGATTTTTTTTTTTTTTTTTTTTTTTTTTNCTCTTTTCTCTGTCTTTGAAGTAATTAGTAACATCACTCTTCAGGAAAAACCACTACCCTTAGCGACTCCAAAAAAGACCTTGTGTGTTCAAAAATTATTTATGTTTCTGGACCGTATTTAAGCTACGACAGTGCTTAACAGACACTTCCTTCCCTATACGCTTTGCTCATATGTCTGTAATGATGTACTATTTTTGATTCTAATACATTACAACATGATATTGTTTATTTCAAAAAACCTGTTAGATATAAGACCTTCCAGCCAAAAATGCAATAGCAGAATCCTGTTCAGAGATCTATAAAACACAGTTAATATAGTCCTAATGATTTTTTGCTCCCTTAGGAGGTGAAAGTCAACTGAACCAAATATAAACAAACTGAAAAAACAGAATTCTGACATGCAGCAGTTTTCTGTAATACACAGTGCAAACATAAAAGCAGGGAACAGGAACCGAGAAATATTTAGTACTTTCAAAAATATTTGGCATTATACTCCTTGGAAGTTCCTGATTGACGTGTTTGGCATCTCCAGACTGATGGCCAGTTCAGGAAGCTACCCTGGCTATTTAAAGACCATATTCTAAATAAAAATAAAAGAGCCTCAGGAATTTCCTAACCCTTCTACAAGTTCAGGTGTCTATCCATGCTCATTGCTAATTATTTTCACTAAGACACTTCAAAGCTCACCCACACCTGTTGTGTTAAGACACTGCATGAATTTACAAAAAATGAACTCAAACATCATCTAAATCACAACATGTTCTCAGAAAACATGAGACATGATTCCTGCAGTAAGATGATAAGCTTTGCAGGGTAGGAACAACCTTTCCTTATGTGAATATATGAACGAATACAGATCCATAGGTGCTAATGGAAAATAACAAGAAAACTCCCAAACCACCAAACAGAGCTGGGAAATGTTATTTACACAAACTGAGCTCTACACACTCGAGGAGAAAAGGTGGGACAGCAGCAGCAGCAGCAAATCGAAGGGCAGTAGTAGGAGGATTGTTTGCACTTCCAGACAACAACAACACCATCTCTTCTCCAAGTTAAGAATGGACCCTTGGAGATATTCTCAAAGGGAGATGCAGCACGTGGTCACCTTTGCTCAGTCAGAAAGATCCCAGAGAAGTTATGTGCTGAGTAGAGAGTCCAAAGTTTTTCCCTTTGGGGTTTTCTTTGTCAACAAGGGTGCCCAACACAGTTCTTTGTTTCTGCACATTTAAACATTCACTTATCTGTTTCACAGGAATGCAGAAGGAAAAATATTCAGATTTGTAATTTTTTTAGGATACATACTTAAAATGTTAAAAAAGACAGCGTCTAATCAGAACATATAACAAAATAATAAATACTTAAAATACTAGAACAGCAAAAAGGAAAACCAGATACATGGTTGCATGGTACGGAAAAACAAATCCTGCTCACAAGTGTAAGAACACTGAACATCAGAGAAGGTGCCTGTGTGAATTATCACCATGCATCTTGTCTGCCCTTCACAGGTATCAGCAACATTATTCTCCTGCATCACAGTACTAAAAAATCAGTACTACAGTTTTAAAATCCTGGAAGTTTGGGGAGGGGTGAAAAGATAGGCTTCTCTACTTTTTACCCTTCAGCTTCTTACAGCATGGGGAAAGCCCCTACTAAGATTACATATGGAAGTTCTACATTCTCCATCTTTGGACTTCCTCATCCAGCACGGGACTGATTAAACCCTACTACGTGATTGCATTCTCACACTAATCATCATGGAATCCTAATCAACAGCTGAAGAACTAATTGGAGTGTTCAGGTTGTTAGCACTTAATTGTCAAACCCCTAACTATAACAATTGGTTTCCATTTGTTAGGATGGAGTTTTAAATTTTCAAATTTCATTTTGGGATAAACTTCCTTTGAAAAAAATACTTAATATTGAAGCTACAGTCAGTCTACTGGAACCATTCACAGTTTCCAACAGATTTTCTATTTGATTGAGATATTTAAAGTCTGACTTACCCTATTCAATTCAAATGCATAAAATTAATTAATTATACAATTTATTTTGAAGTCATTTATGTATTTATGTATACAAAGAGCAAATACAATTACAGACTTGAAAATGCAATTAGTAAGTTAAAAATGCAGTGTAAGCATGCATTCATTCCCCCTGAGTGGCACAAAAACTTTATTCCAAAAGGGAAAAAAAAAAAAAAAAAGGTGTAGGGGAACAGAGATAGAAGAGTGCTCTAATTTAGGAGGATCATCACCTTAATTCCCTGGTGAGTTTTCACAGCTTTTCACACCAGGGTCAAACCAGACACCTGGAAAATGAAGTGGCAGCACTGCATCTGCGGTATCAAATGCTCATTTTCCATATGAGCAAAGAAGAGTAGTTTATTCCCAAGCAGGCAAAGCTGCACAATTAATACTCTTGGCATCTGAACAAGCACATTTGAACACCTAATATTAGTAACCATGCCTATCTCAGAAGCGTAACTTCTAGCCACTCTTTCTGAGGAAAAGGAATCACAATTTTCACATAGGTCTCGTCCTCCTTTTCAAATGCATCCCCTGATCTGGTCTCCACTAACAATACACAGGATCACTAACACTCCTTTCCTCCAGCAAATCAGAAAATAATTAGGTTCATTTGCAATCATTCTTCTCATATGTTTACATTCAGCCTAAGATGTTCTCCCACGTCACATGTAGGCATGTGAGGAGAGTCACCAGCTAACAGAGTTCTTCAGGTAAACAAAGCTCACTAGACTTAACCATTTTTATTTTTCATTATTTCACTCCACATAGTGTTAGATTATCAACTAGAGTATTATTTCTTCTTTCTTAAAATTTTTTCCTTAAGCAATTTCAAGAAAAGCCTCCTCCATCCATAGGATACCATTACAACTGGCATTTTCCATAACTCTGTTAGAACAAGAATCATCTTAAGCAAAAATGTAGTATATAACGAAAAAAATGATTGCTGATATACAAAGCATACCCAGAGGTTTTTAATTCAGTGTACTCTCCCAGTCACCAGCATGTGACTGTCACCAGAATGAGAAATTTCAGAATGTCAGTCTGGTCCAGCTGGGACTCACCAGCTGGACAGGTCTGTCCACAGCCTGCTGAGAGAAGTGTACAAGGGTAAGTGCAGTTTCCTCTCTAGTGCAGCTCTACAAGGAGATCAGCCAGACTGTCAGTCATGAGCACACATGGTACAGGTGAGGGACCTTCAAAGGGCTGCTCCTTTTATCCTTTTGCCTTACTTAAAAACTTGAAAAAAAAGTACAAACAAAAAACCACAAACAAACAAAACAAAACAAAAAAGAGAAAATTAATCAAGTTTGTAGCACTCCGAACTTTCTTCTCCACTAATCCATGGGATTGAGATGTACTCAGGGAGAGAAGGAAGGAGAAAAGGAATCACCAGTATTTGCTGGTGGAGAAAAACTCAGTCCAGGCATTGCTGGATGTATATCTAGTTTTGTCTCCTTGTTCAGATGTTGTTGAAACAGTAGACTTAAAGAAAATGTCAATGAATCCTCATAAGCACTATATATGACCTCTGGGGTAATTAGCAATCATTCAAAAGCAACAAGACTAAAGTGTTCTATTCTTTATTACTGTCAGCTCTTTTCTTGATCAGCATTTTAATAAAGATGGTTCATTGCTAAGACAGTTTCATGAATCAGTCATAATTACATTCTGACATGCAGTGAATAGTAAAGCAAAACTAAATATCACTTCATCAACCTTTCTAACCTTTGTGCAAGTATTAACTGTAAATAATTTTTACACAATCTTACAACAGAAAATCTGCATATTTCTTAGCTTTGTACATACTCTACCCTAACTGAATTTCCTGTGACCTATACCTGAAAAAAAAACCCCAACATTACAATCAGGAATAATTACTTATCTGGCATGGTATTCAGGTATTGCCTTTCACAGACCAAATTAACTTCAAGCAGAAAAGGCTATTTGCTCTACAAAACAGTGCAGTGCTTTACAGAGGTTTTTTACAGTCTTTTCCCCTACATTCTTCTGCAATAATGAAATACGGGAAATTGTTACAGTAGCCTCAGATACTTCATGCTTATTGCAATTGCAAACAATGTAAAAAACTAAACAAACAAAAAAAAAAAAAAAGGCAAAACAAAAAACCAAAGAACCACATGAACAAATTTTTTGGAAAACTTTCTAAATGTCATCCAAGAATCCTGTATGGTATCATGGAAAGTAATCACTCTCAAGTTGATTTGGAATAACAAACATTTTGCTTGTGAATTATTTTTCAGTGGGCTTAGAGCACAAAAATCTGGGAAAACAAATATTGCCAAATATAACTTCTTCAATCAGTCTTTTGCTTACACTTACGACAAGAACATTTAAACTTTAAACTGAAGAGTTTAGCAGAGATAAACTGAGAGGCAAAATTCATTCACTGGAAGTTGCACAAGTTTACATTACAGCCTTCAAAACTTTAACAACTAAGAAATCCCACTATTCTTGCTACCACAAGGAACATACGATCTATTGTACAACTTTTCAATAACTTATTTTAATGTCTAGCTACAAATCAGCTACCCCCTAAGAGGAGGAAAAATAGACAATTAACTTGTAAAATAATGGTGCATGAATAAAAAGAGAGACTCTTAAAATGTACTGTTCTGTGAATAGTATTTCAGATATTCAAACAAAAGTGAAAGAATTCAGGAGGTACAGATGTGGCTGTGGCGGCTTGGAGACAAGTAGCCTCTCCTTTTTCCAGTCAGGGAACAGAAGAATGGCAGAGTAAACTTCCATGCACTAAGAATTACACTCAACAGTGCTCCCCATTTCAAATCACTTCAGAAAAATCTTCCTTGCAGAATAAGAATAAATACAAAAGAAAAAAAACCACCTGCAAACCACAAATCACTGCGTAACACCCGGTTTTGCTAAAGGACCAGTAATGACTGTAACTTTCAATCTCCTAATAAGCAAGCTGTGGCACTCTGTGAAAAACAAACACCAAGAGTTCACGCTGAATTTATAACGTGATGTTTCATAAGCTAAGGGTCAAATTCATCCAATACATGTACTTCACTGGAATTATACCCTGGACTAAGTTATTTGTCTAGATTTCTTTTATGCTCTTGTTTTTCTTTTTTAACATTTGATTTGTATTCTTTTCCCCAGTATTAGCCTTTGCTCCTGCCAGAACTGTTGGCAGGCAGGGGAAAAAGAAAAAAAAAAAAAAAAGTAGTAATGATTTACGAAACTGAATTTCCCAGAATAATAATTTTTTTAAAAGTGATTAAGATCTAAACAAAGGCTAAAGATGGCTTACACTTAGCTCTGATGAGGTCCACTACCTCATTACCCACAACTGAAAACTTCTGATGCATTTTGTTTCAAGGGAATCCAAAAGTCCTTGCTGTAAAGCAGGCTGGGGGGTGCAGAGTCCATTCACTCTTTCTGTATCACAACCATTATGTAAGAAGTATAAAACACTGCCTTTATGCTGCCAAACCACAATGACTCTTCTTACATCAAAGGGTTTTTGCCACTAGGGTTTTTTTTTCTCTGAAATTTATTCAAGCCAAGGGCAGGGAGACAACAATTCATACACGCTAATTACACCTAATTATCTATTCCTTTTTTTTTCCCCTTTCCACCAGCTTCGGCCAGTGTTATTTGCTATCTCGGTTTCTCACAACCTCCCCTTGCCCTGTCCATCCAACTCAACAGCAAAGTCTTTGAAGAAAACAGTTGTGGCTTCTTAGAATTTTAACAATATAAGGTTCAACTCAAATTAAATTATTCTATTATTAGTTTTGACACATTTATGTGTTAAATATGAAGGCCTCTTGGTTAATTTGACAAATTCCTCACATCTCTTCACAACTAGAATTGCTGGTAACACCCTCTCTTGTAGGAGCTTCTCCTCATGCTTTCTTTTCATGATCTAAATGAAATGTTTATTGGATTAAAGTTCTTCTCTGCAGACCTCCACGGTGGCCTGTGACAAAGAGCTTAAAAGCTTTATTAATTGGCTCGGGCTTTTTAGGGGGAGGCAGGACCTCATTTCACATTACATCACAAGCAAACAGAACTGCCACGTGTAATTAGACTAATTTACCCTGATACATCAGGAACCAACTATTCCATATCTATGATATGCTTTCATTTACTCATTTTAATCAAGGAGCAAACAAACCAAGCAAGAGCTCAGGAAATCCTAACAATTAAAGAAAGGGAGAAGGCAGGAAGCCTGGCACAGAGCTACAGTAGCAACTATTTCATCCTAAAATAAAGTTTTGATCTGCATCTAAATAAACTGTCTAGGAGAAAGTGTCTAAGACAGATATAAAAGGTAGATAAACTAAACAGTTCATCCCTTGAGAACATAATAAAGCAGTAAGTACATTATAAAATATAGTAACAGTTACATGCTCTGAACTAGAGAATTCAAATAACCCTTGTGTTTAATTCTAACACACACACACACACAGAGGCTTAGAAAGCTGAATGTAGAAGGGATTGGTAGCTGCTAATCTGACACCTTGCTTTCTTTATATAATATTTTATTACTTGATAGTCTAACAAATTTATCAAACTAAGATTTCCCAGAAATTATTCTGAGGTTCAAAAACACTTGCAGCACAAAATACTTGCAATCATGCTGTATTCCTATTTTTATTTTCTCTATGTTTAATTAGGTACACTTCACAAAAGATGAGTACTTCTATTACTTGCACAGAGAGAGAACAAGAACAAATGCTCCTTCTACTTAGGAGTTTGCTTGGTTACATACTAAGAAGGGAAACAAAAGGCCCAACATCTTCAGTAATGAAAAAGTCAATTGATAGGCGAAGCCATCACAATATCAAAGGCCTAATCCCTGCAATTCTGACTCAGGTGACAGTTCACAGGGGTCAGAGTGGCTGACACTGACCTCAAAAGCAGGTTTTAACTATTCAACATACTGAAAGCTGCTGGGCTATCACACCATTAGACTGGAACAAACTGACAAATCAATTTCATCAAGGAGATGACTTTTTTGGGAGAGGGGGGAGGAGAGAGGCAGATCCGCCACTCAACAAATCCCTGCATTTCTCACACAGGTGGTTGGACAAAAGCTGACTGCACCATCAAAGACATTTTATATCTACCAAATGCCTTTGTACAAAACTAACTCCCACAATTTCCTTAGGGGCAGCTCTAAATGTTTTTTAAACAAGTATTTTTCACATTCTCATACTAAGGCATTGAAAACTGAAAATGCTTTTACTTTCCTCAGTTTCTTGCTTCGAAGGAAAGGGTATACTTCAATTAAAATTACAGCCAACAACATTCTAAATAAATAATAATTAACTGATTTCAAGAAAGACAGGGCAATACAGGATATAAATAATGATTGCTTTCTAATTGAGAGGAGTGCATACATGGTTAAAAGTCATTTTAACCAAAGAGTTTTGAAATAAATAATTTTTTGGTCCCTAACAGCATAAGGAAAAACAAAAAAGAAGGGAAAAAACGACACTGAAAGTAATTTCATGTCCTACTGACAACAGATTTCTGGCTGATTCCTCCCCTTTATTCCAAGCAAAATGCAGGTAACCAAAGCCAAACATTTTTTCTAAAATTGGGCCTTCTAAAGATATACTCAGACTATGAAGGGCCCTAGAATTTTTTGAGTTTCAGTTAAAATTTAGTGTAGTACAAGTCTATTGCATGAAGAAAACTTGACAAAATGCAGAAGTTATGTACTCGGTATTCCAACACAGCTTGACATTTTGAAGCTTCATGCTACACTTCCAGGAAACCTTTGGAATGGCAAGAACTGCTCACTCAAGTTACAGACTCTACACAACAAATTATTTGAGGAGCTTTCCTTCCTGATTTTCCAGAGAATGAAGCATTGAACTAGCCACAGAATTAGAGTCAGGATTTCAGAACAGCTAAGGGTTGATGTAAATGTCTTCATTAAATGTCTGCAAAAATGAAAATGTTGCCAAAATTACTGTCAATACAGTAAATTAAAGCTTTTTTTTTTTTTTTTT
>WEIU01002303.1:11464-43933 GCA_013389925.1 Aegithalos caudatus
GGAATAATGTCAAATAGATGCCGTAGGGGCAATTAAAAAATCTAGGAAGGTAAGAGTGCTAGGGGAGCAAAACACGATAAAATGTTTTACTAAAGAACTAGTAAAAGATATGAAAGTCAACAACTAAACTCTCATCAAAATTGGAAGGACGGAAAAAGCTTCAGGGATAAAGTGATTCAGACAGAAGATAATAGTCATGATTGGTGATGGTTTATTTACCAGTTTGTTTCTATATCTTGAACAAAAAGGCATAGACCAGGTGTTTTTCAAAATCTTGACTCTGAAATCAGAGTGTGGACTTTCACTGATTAACAAGTAAATGCTGACACCACACTCATTCCTTCTTATTCATATTTATATTGTCCATATAATAAAAAGGCAAAGTTCTTAAAATAAGTCCTCAAATGACTTCCATGACCCTGCTGCTGTCTTCACTGCCAACTCTGTTCCACAAAGCTCTTTTTTTATTAGGTGAATTTCCCTGGTATTAGTCTCTTCTCCCCTCTGTTTTCTACCTGCCTCATAAGGTCAGCTTAGATGTTAGCCTAGTTACCCAAGTCCTGGTTTCCTCTGGCTTCACTTCTCTCTGTCTTTATGAGTCCTTTGCCATCTCTGTTGCCCCCCTAAAAGGTTGCACAGCTGTCCTTCTGCCTCCAGTCACCAATGGAATTTTTGCCAGTTACCTAAACAACGTCCTTCTTAGACTCACTCGGACTCTTAGAGACAAACTGTGGTTATTGTTTGGCAAGTTTTTTCTGCAAAATATATAAGCCATGACCTTTTGTCTTCAAATACACAGGTAGAGCTTGTTCAGAATCTCATTTGGCATTCCATTTCCTTGACAATTTCAATATTTCTCTCCTAGTGTATTTACTACATTGCAACAAACACTGTTTTCCCACTCAGCTTTAGACTTTTCATCTTTCTTCTTCCACTGTCTTGCCATTCTCCATGGTACTCAAATAAACTGATGATTTTTTCTTTGGCTATCCTATGTGTATCATCTCTATTTTTGTACAAATACCTTACTTTGAACTCTAATTATTCCAGGAAGCCAATTTTCAAGTTCTACTTAGATTAGATGTTGGATTTTTTGTGGGGGTTGGTTGGTTGGTTTTTGTTGGGTTTTTTGTTAGTTTTTTTTGTTTGGGGTTTTATTTTGTTGGGTTGTTGTATTTTGTCTCGTTTTGTTTTTTCCCTTTTAAGTATCCATGCCTTTGCTGTTATATTCTTGCATCTTTGAACAATTTTATTTGGTTTAAGATGCAAGGTTTTGCTAGTGAGAATGGGAGGGGAGTAAGGGTGGTCTCTGTGTGGAGGCAGACATTGTGAGTTCCAGCTAGATCCAACAGTCTCACCACAGCGCACGGGTGAGTAAGAGAAGGGAAAACACTGCCAGACAGCTAGGCTTGAGGAGAACTGTGTGAGAAACCACCCTGCAGTCCCAAGGGGAGAGAGAGAGAGGAAGGAAGTTCCTGGCAGGGATACCTCTGCGGCCCCAGGATGGAGAAATCCTGTGGAGAAAGGTGTTCAGATATCCACTCTGCAGGCTGTGAAGTACCCCACATCACATCAGGTGGAAATGGCCTTACGGAGGATGCAGCCCGTGGGAAGACCACACACTGGGGCAGGGAAAAGCATGAGGAGAAAGACAGAGAGAGTAGCTGTTAGGGATTGATTGCAGCCCCGTTTTCCATCTCCCTGTGCTGCTGGAGGAGAGGAAGTAGAGGAGTTACGAATGATGGACAAAACTTGGTTTGGTTTCTGTGAAGAAAGGGAGCTTGGTTGAAGGAAGGTGGTTTAAGATTTTTTTCTTTTTTTCTTTTTTTTTTTTTTTCTGGTCCAACTGTACTCTTTACTGATTAAATTATTTGATTTTTCCTCAAGCTGTGTCTGTTCTACTGATGGCACTAATGATATGTTGTCCTCAAGTAGTCAGTGATCTATCTCCCTGCCTTACCTCAAGCCAGGAACTTTTGCATCTTACATTCTCCCCTGTCCTGTTAAAGAGGGGCAGATGGGTGGGATCCAGCAGCTGGAAAAGGTCAATCTATCACAGAAGTACCAGGTAAATATTTAAAAATTTCTCCACCTTCCATATTAAAATTGTTCTTTCATGCACCACTTCACTGTGGATTTTTATAAAAACTGTGATAATCATTAGTTTGATGATGTGTGAAAGGATTGGTTATGTTGATTGATAAAGTCCTATGTATTACTGTGTACCTTTGTCTCTTTTGTATGTAGACTACAGAGTGAATTAAAAATTCATGGAGGCAGGGATGATTTTGTTGTGTATGGTTATAGAGTATGCATCAGAATACAATATTGATTAATGGAAAAGGTCCCTTAAGGATAATTAGATAAGTAATTTCAACCCCATTTTCTTTCCCTTACACTGCATTACTTCTGCTTAAAATGTAAATATTTTAAATACAAATTTATGACTATATACATTTTCATTCATTTGTATATTTTACAAATATCTCCATATTAAAATTTCCAGAATATTATTCAGTTACCACAGAAGACTATTTCCATACAAAGTAAAATAAAACAAGATGGACAAAGATGACCATTCTGGAAGATGGAGTTGATGACCACTGGAGGTCCTTTACAACACAAACTATTGTGTGGTTCTAAGAAGTAAAAGTCTCTCAAATCCTTGTTGACAGGGAATTTATTCTGTGATAAGCAAAGTAGTTAAAAAAGTAAAAACTTTGTAGAATAAATCAGAAATCTGACTGTAATTCCAAGAAGTAAAATACCTAGTAGTTGAGCATTCACATGTAAGAAATTATTCCTAAATCTCATGTCAAGGACAGATTGGTTCTTCTCCAAGAAAAACAGCAAAACCACATTAATTAATCACACACAGGTCTACAGTGATACACAAAGAATAATTACTATGTATTTTCTGACAATCCTTCAAATATTTTTCAACTATTTTGTAAATACATGTGTACACAAACACACAAATATTCATATATATACACATGCAGATTTTTGGAGAATAAATATTTTTCATAATTTCCTTAATATTTGATACACAGTGTACATTTTATTCTTGGGAAATTTTATATAAAATGTCTTTCTTTCATGTTACTTCAAATATAAATTTCCAATATTTTTGTTATTTCTATTTCTTTTTATTTTATTTTATGGAATGATCCTTGCAAGTGAGCTTACTAAGAAAAATGTTCCTAAATCTGTAAATTTTAAAAATAAGGAAGAAAAAGTAATTCTGCACATCAATATATTTTCACAGTTGGAATCTATGTTGCTTCACCCAATCAGGGAAGCATATGGAAAAAATTCATATGGTTTATGTTGCCACAGTGATGCCATTTAGTATTGCCTTTTTTTTTAATGCATTTTCTGTATTCTTCACACATATGTTTGTAACTGTCACCTATTGTTTCAGTAGCTAGTTTTCCCAGTACTTTTCCATGGCCTTTCCCTAGCAGAAAGACAAAACAAATTGCAGAGCTCCAAGCCCCAGGAGTACAAGTTCTTCTTGGTTCTTGGTTCTTCCAGGGAACCAAGGCTGAGAACAACTCTTTTTCATGGACAAAGCACAGCTAGTGCTGAAGGGGGGCTCCAGAGAAGGGGCTCGACTGGAGGAGGGAATTTAATCACCACTTGTCCTCCTAATTGGTGTTTTTTATCAATTTTTCTGATTTCCTAAAACCTATAAAAAAGTATGCACCCCTGGGGAGTGTGGGCTTTTGTGGACATCTTTCCATAACTGCCCCTAAAGGCCTTCAAATAAAGATCCTTTTTTATATTACCTCCTTACTAAAATTATCTCAAGTTTCATTTCCAGGTTACGAAAGAGCCAACAGTAAGTATCAAATAACTCTGAGTACAAATCCAGTTAATTACTTTCGAGTGGTGTTTAGACCTGCAAATGACAATACAGTGTAGTCTTGAAACTGTCTGAGATAACAACTAATCTGAGGGGGGATGTGGAAAGATCAGGAAAAAAACTCATTTAAAGGGTAAAACCCACTTAGGAATCATAAAGTGGGAAGACCTGCTGAGGGGGTCTCCTTTATGCGGTTGGTACATGTCCCTGAACAGGTCAGCCAAATCACTCTCCATTCCAGTGAACTGCTCAGTGAAGAGTCCCAATAATAGGATGCTGACAGCATGGTTGAGCACCAGGGTCTCAGTTTTCTGGGGACACTGACAGACACACCAAATACTAAGAGTCAAGGAAATATCTGCTCTTCATGTGACAAGAGAAAAAGGAGTACATTTAGTCATCTTGAATTTTTAGATTTTGAACCATAATGGGACAAGCTGATATCCTAGCAAATACCATTAACATGTTCTTTGATTATTAGAAATCGTGTGTAGTTGTCAGTTTAATGTAACCAAACTGGCAGCTGCTGAAAAGTGACAATTACAGCAAGTTTCATTGATGTTGAAAAGCACAAGCATCACTGGTGACAAATTGGAGGTTAACACTAACTAGGCAAACAACTTGTAAGCCTGCTGAGTCAGACGTACAAATTACACTATTTCTTGTAGTAGCACTACTTATAGTGAGTAATTTAATCTGAGAAATTCAATTCTGTCCTGTTACTGTGATGCATATGAGTTACTTACAATGCATCTTTTGTCTTTTTTTCATTCTTAACTCGTAAATACTACCCAGCTGTTATCTGTCCAAACTGCAATGTTGGCTCAAAAAGACACGTAGGATCAGATGTCTAGAGTCATCATCCATATTGTTCAGAGTATGATCAAAAAGACATTCAGAGGAAGGGTCTGTAGGATATCAAATCCCTCTGTATTCCATTATGATTGAAAGTAAAGTGGTCTTTTCAAATCTTAGAGAAGGTGAAAGCCATATAATTGTTAGATGACATATGGGCAAGCAACCAGGGCTCTCAGTTGTTTTCCACTGTATTGCCTTAAAAACATGCCATGCAGCAACAAGTATTTTTCATAATTATCTATCTTAAGTAGAAATTTTCCCAATTTTTCTAGTTAGTGTGGATGATATTATCTTTAAATATCAGTTTAGGTTTTCCAATAATTAAAACCTAGAAATGATGATGGGCAAAAGCATTTAAAAATCTGAATCTGCAGTTTGTTTGGGTTTTTCTCTTGTTTTTTATCTTATTATTTTACCATACAGTCACACACACAGAAACACAAACACACAAATAGGCATGCATTTTGAAATCACATAGAAAAGATACTTGCATATTTTTCTAGCCTGCAGGGAAAATCATTATAGCTTTTATCATTGTGGGTATGAAAAATTCAACATTAAATCATTTTGAATTAATGGGAGTTTTTCTCTTAGGGCAGAAATAATTCTGTGTGGTAGCTCCTGGAAGCCAAATAAGATGATTTCAGCCTCTTGGGAAGAGATACAATAGCTTCACAGAAGAAGCCTTTTGACTGACTTATATTTAATTCCCAGTAGGTGTTTCATTTTCTCTTAAAGATTTAGTCATTATTTTTCCTTTTGATTCAGAACAAACATCTTTCTGTTCAATTGCAATAAAAAGGATCAAAACTGAAAGAGCTTACTTTTTCATAAAATAGAGGACATACACATTTTCTTTCTAGAAGCAGTCTTCTGATTCATCCGAATGATGAACTAATGCTGATGAATGAAAGGGAAGAATTAAATGTATGTTTCTGCAGGTCCAATGAAAAAAGGAAATGTTCAAAGATAAATATATGGATAAGAAAAAATTCAATTTTCAACCCAGCTTATCTGTTTTGACACATAACATTCCACAGATTAAAGTGTCAACTGAAAAAAAATCAAATCTTAAGTGGAAGCAGAATTGTTACATGTTTATCTTTTCAGAATTCAAAAGAATGTAAAGTGCTCCATAGGAGAAATATTAACAACATTATGAAGGAAGCAAGAGAGAGGAGAGAAAAAAACCACAAAAACATGGACTCTACCAGATAGATGTAAGTAGAAGCTTGCAGGAAGAAAGTAGAGATACTGTAGGCAGATATAGACTGAGAATTTGTAAAATCAGAATTCACCTTCTCTACAACATTAAACACACTAATAAGATTATCTAAGTTAAGATAATCATATTACAAACTTAAGTTTTAAAAACTGTTTACTCATAAAAGTCCCAAAATCAGTAAGTTTTGGTATGAATATGTAGTCATTTTCCACATCTTCTCCATCAGCAAAAGCTGTACAAACTACCCTTTCTTTTCCACATATAGTTGTAATGCCAAATTTATATCCCATTCTGCTTTTCTCAAGAAGCAATATTAACATAGTATTTTATGTTTTCTCATTGTGAAAATAACAACCTATACAGAAAAGTATTTTTGCATTCCTGGGTTTGTTTCTTTTTCATTCAAGAAGAAGACAAAAAAAAAATTAATGTAGCTAAGCCAAAGAATGCAATCAGCAACCAGTTCAAACTCATGAAAAGTGGGAAGAACCACAGGAATTTTCAGGGGGTGCTGCTAAGAAATCTGAGCTAAGTGGTTAGTTATGATGCTTATTATATATATGACTTAAGAGAAGCTGCAAGATTAAGTCTTATTATAGCTTTAGGCAATTTTTCAGATCTTCTCCTGAATCACAAGCTGTCTTTGTTTCTTAGACAAGTGCCTTTCTCTGAAATATACAAAATACAAAATACCTACAGTTAATAACAAGCCATATAAATTTATATTTCAATCAGATATTAGACTGTAAAATTTGGTATGAAACAAACACAGGAGATAATCTATTCATTTTATACTGGCTTTTCAGAAATAGAATAGAAACCCAAGAAGAAAACAAAACAAACCCAAACAAAAATGAAAACAAACCCAGACAAACATAACCAAAACCAACCAAACAAACCAACTCCCCTTACCCCTCTGNAACCAACCCCCCCCCCCCCCCTCCCCCCAAAAAAAAAAAAAAAAAAAAAAAAAAAAAAAAAAAAAAAAAAACAGGAAAAAAATGGTTTTGATAAAGTTACTAAAGGACTTGACAAGTAAGAATATCCTGAGCTACAAAATATTTCTAGACTTTGTTTTAAACTCTGTAAATGATGATCCCAGCTACTACCACTGTATTTTGCTGTTTTTCATGTTTCATTAAATGTAGCAGTTAATCAACTCAGAAATCACTTTAATTTGAAATCTTTTCATGTACATGCTTGTGGCAAACTTTTTTCCTTGAAAATAAAATAAATAACTTCTTGGGGGGTTGTTGGTTTGTTTTTTTTTTTCCTTAAATGCACTTCTGTTTAACATTTTTTATGTTTGACAACCTAACATGGCATGCAGAATATTGAAACTCATCTTTCTACAATCTAATAGTGCATTAACTAAATCAAGAATGCCAGCTCCCATGAGTTTATTCCCCTTAACAGATTCCACCTTCAGTAAGAAGTGGATGACTACACAAAATTGCAAAACAGGCAGTATTTTTCACCACATTTCAAGTGGCAGTTTATGACTAAAAGAGAAAGTAATTGAGAGCTGCAATTTCTGATTAAAGAAAGTACTAAGAACATTTTTTCTTGTATCTTAATTTATTTAGAAATTTGTCTACCCTTTGAAGTCAGAAGGCAATTAAAACAACATATTACCAATTCTTATTCAAAATTAGCAGCTATCTCCCCCTTCACTAAAAAAAAATGTTATTTAGGAAAATGCATTCAATGATTCTATCCCAGTGAATATGAAATTCCAGACTGATCTGTGCCATGACACATGGATTAAAATGCTGGTGTTGATCAAGTATTAATGAATGCTGCCCATCTACCAGAGAGTTAACTCAAGATCTACTTTACTTCAAAGAAAAATTCAGGGAAAAAAAATAAACCAGCTACTCAGTCTACCTAAATTAACTAAGTTACTTAATAAATTGTAAGAAAATATGTTAATCTTTGCCTATTTAATTTCTGCCAGCTTCTTGTTATTGGGAAATACTGTGTTTGTTTTAAATGCCCTAAATACAGTAATTAACATTTAAACAGCAGATGTATACTATTATGTAATGAGGAACTCCTGTTCTTTCCCTTTCTTCAGTATAGATACCATGTTATGACAGCATCCAATTTTAACATAAGCCCTAAATAAGGATTTTCATGTTTCTTTCATCCATTTTCATTTTGTTAGATTGAAAACCCTTTTTGTCACAAGGCAGCAATCTTCCAGAAATTTCTTCTTCTGCTGAAAGTCTTAGTTCTATCCACAATAACTAATCCACCAAAATGCAGAAACCTTGTCCCTAAACACAGAATGAAAAACACTTAAAAACCCCAAAGCAACAAAACCCAAAGAAACCCAAACTGTAAATGTGACTCACTAATGAGGAGAGAAATTTTGTGTCTGCTCTTTTGTGTTTTAGAATCTTACTACTTAAATCTGTTTCCAGAAATGTTTAGAAAATGAATAATAGGCACAGTCAATTTCAAGTTGTAATCAACATAAAGAATATTAATTAAATGAATCTATGGCTTCTAATTCCTGGGGAAAAAAATGCATATAGTCTTTTACAAAAAACAATTTCACAATATATCGAAGAGGAAAATACAAGCTTTCAAATAAGATAGATGGTCAAAGTGATAATGCTATAAGCCTATTTGTATTTATGGCCACATAATCTTACTAGTCATTAATAACTGGTTGATTTTATTAGAAGTCAAACACTGTTGGGACACCCTCTATTAGAAGCAAATGAATGGCTTCTTACTTCTATATCACTGAACTGATAAATAAAAGTCTAGCCTGTTGTTTCACTCACAAGATACAAAAATGTCAAAGTGTAACTATACAGCATGAAGAGGTTGCATCACTGGGCACTCATAAGAGCTATAAAAGCTAGAATCACTCTACTTGGGGTACATTTAAAGAATTGAAGTCTACTGATATATAATTGTTCTATATACACCAAGAAAAATAAATTCTACTTAAATGGTAATTACTGAAAAATTAATTCCTCAGTATGTAGGATAATAAATTGCCTTTTAAACAAAATCTCTGTAGGTTTATATGGTTTAGAAAAATTCCTTCTCCCTAGACAAATAATAGATAAAATAAATTTTTGAAAAATTAGTCCAAGAAAAGTTAATTATTTTTCAATAGCTCATCACACAGTATAAGCTGAACTTACATTACAACGTAAAACATGAGCACTGAATTTAAAAGAAAATATTTGGAGTTGCTAAGCAACCGTCTTTGTTTATCATATTGCTTCTGAAATGAAAACAATAGAAGCATAAAACAAAACAAACAAATGTACAAGAATATAATCTATTTCATACTCAACTCCCCCCTTTTGTTTACAGAATATAAATTAATAAATATTCTTGACAACAATTTGATCTATGGCTCAATGGAATTTTTCTCTATGCATTGTTACTGTTATTTTGACTTCACTTTCAAAACATTAGTAAAAAAGACAAGTAAGAAGTAAGAAACTGCAGAAAACTTATTGAATGCAATTTCTGTGACATGCTCAAGCTAAACTCATTCTCTATCTTAGTGTGGACACAGACTGATAGAAACAAGAAATATTAATTTATAATAAAAACATCTAAGCATATAGACTTGATGGTCCAAATGTATTTATTTAATGTCACTTTAAAATATATGTTTATTTCTTATGAAATAACTTTTTAATGAACATTTCTTCTAGTAAAACAGGTGACTGAAGCCAGGTTGGATGGGGCTTTGAGGAATCTGGTCTAGAAGATTATAAGGTTCCCACATATGAGGTTCCTCATATATATTGGTTTTACCATACAATCCTCAGGGTCCAGCCTGTTTGGATTTGTGGCGATAATAAATAGCGAGACACAGCACATTCCAGAGTGTTTTGTAACTCAAAAGGGTTTAATAAATGAACGAAAATGATACAGAAACAAAAGATATAAGCCATACACAGCAGGGAAGTCCCACACCTGGTACAACACCTAGAAAATGCCGTTGGTCCTATTGTTCAGTCCATTTTTCTACTCAATGTCTGAGGATGGTCCTGTTTCAAAATTCCCAATAGGAAACTTTACAGGGTTGGACGGACAGGTGAAAGGTCCAACAGGTGTTTTTCTCTTGGCACTCAGCCAACCACAGACGGACATGTACAGAACCTTCCAGGCGAATCTCCTAATAAGTAAATCAGTAAACCGAAACCTTCTCCTTATATAGAAACACCATCCCAGGCATACTACTTCCCAGTGCCCTACTACAGAGGATAGTAACCCTATCCATTGCAGGAGTTTTGGAACTAGATCATCTTTAAGGTCCCTCGTCATGCAAATTATTCTATGTATCTACAAAATAAAAGAGGGATATACTCTTGCTGTTTCTGAATCAGTCAGGTTACAAAAAGCCAAGTTTGTGACTGTGTATTGAGAGATTGCTTAGGGGTCTCCAGTTGTGGAGCAGTGTAGCTACAGTGAAGGAACAGCTGCTTCCCAAATCTGTTGAGGCAATTGCTGAAGCTTAACCATTCTCCCTCTGAAAGACTTCTTCTGACAAATCCCTTGTACTGGGCGGAGAGAAGGGAAGTGGACTCACACACTAGGTGAAAGGAGTGTCCTATCCTCATGATGATTCTCAGCTAGAGAAGTGCCACTAGACCCAGTCTGACATACTGTTTGAAACCTGAAATTGAACTGCCTAGTATGTCTGCCCTACAACTACCTACATTTTCTCTGTTTCTTTCATCATTTTAGTTCTTAAAAAGACCTGTGGTTATCTTTCACAGCTTTCAACTTTTTCTTTTGTATAGTAAATGAGGTCAAGAGTTTCTGTAAATGAAACAGACAAGCACCTAGGAAAGGTGACACTGGCCATCTTGTAATGTGCCTGACTGCAGTCATTGGGGCTGACATTTTGTACCTGTCATTGGATATACTGCTGAAGTGGATAAGGCCTCACTTCCTCCACAAAGCAAACTTCAGACTCAATATATAATAGAATCGTAAAATATGCTGAGTTGGAAGGGACCCAAAGGGACCATTGAGCCCCATGCCTGAACCTGTTCAGGACACTCCAAGTGTCACACCACAAGACCTGAGAGTGCTGTCCAAACCTTCTTGAACTCTGTCAGGCTTGGTGCCGCGACCACTTCCCTGGGGAGCCTGTTCCAGTGACCAACAACACTCTGAGGGAAGAACCTTTTCCTAATATGCAACCTGAATTTTGCCTGACAGCTTCATGTTGCTTCCTCGAGTCCTGTCACTGGTCATGAAAGTGAAAAGATCAGTGCCTGCCCCTCATCTTCCTCTCGTAACGTTGCTGAGGGGCACTATGAGGTCTCCCCTCAGTATCCTCCAGGATGAACAGGCCAAGTGCCCTCAGCCAGTCCTCACATGGCTTCCCCTCCAAACCCCTCACCATCCTCTTGGCTCTTCTTTGGGCACTCTCTAATAGCTTAATGTCTTTTTTATGTTGTAGTTCCCAAAGTGTCAGTGTTTCACCTTTCATTGTTAACAGAGACAGTGCACATCAGGTTTTTCTGGGTAGTTTCCTGACTGTGTGGAAAAATTCTTGGTCTTCTATCAGTATTTTCAGATCTTTGAAAAGATATTTCTTTGATCTATCCTCCCTTTTCAAGTACACTTGACTTTTCCCTCAGTTGCTACAAATGTTACCATATGTATATAAACACAGACATGCACTAGGGTAGTGGAAATGCTGGTATTTTATCTCACAGTTCTTGGACCCTTTTATTCCAGCTGACCTGGAGTAGTCCTTTAAGAAACCATTCATGCTTTCTGGGGTATGTATGTGTTGTAGAAAGATGAAAATGTTATGATGAGACTTTTTTTCCTTTAAACAAACAGAAAAGCAAACCAGCAATCAAATAAACCCCATTTTTTCTATGTATTTCATAATGCCCTACATAATTTTTTGAAGAAAAAAGAAATTCAAGGAACAATTAAATCCCACATTCAATTCTCTGTACGTATTCATAAGTATTGGGTTTTGCATTTGTTGTTGATGTTGTTTTGTTGTTTTTCTTGGTTTGGGTATTGGGTTTTTGGGGGGAGAATTGGTTGTATGACAGTAAAACGAATAAAGACAGGTTCTTAATGGGGCAACTGAACTTTCAAATGCATCATTTTGAAGGTATTAATGAGGTATTTTTAAGCTTACTCTTATTCTTCTAAGATAACAAGCAAAAACTTCTGTTTTTAGTGCTTTGGTTTTTTTGTTTGTTTGTTTTTTGGTTGTTTTGGGGTTTTTTTTGGGGGGGCGTCAGTTTTTTGGGGGGGTTTGGGGTTTTTTTGTGTTTTTTGGGGTTTTTTTTTTTTTTTTTTGTTGTTTTGGTTTTTTTTTTTTTTTTTTTTTTTTTTTTTTTTGTGGTTTTAGTTTAGTTTAGTTTAGTTTTGTTGTTTTGTTTTGTTTTTTGTAATAAAGACGTCTCCCTGAATATTTCTTGAGGAAAATGGGACTTTCTTGGTTCTTCCACTTTTTTGGCCTCTGGAATAAATAGTCAATTTTTTTTTATGTCATAGCTGTATACTTGGAGCAAAGCTCAACCAGCTTAGCAGATACTTCTTAGGATAATCAGTGACTATGAGAAGAAAATCCAAACTAATTAAGAGCAAATCAATGTAAAATTATTTCCATTAAAACAGGAAAATATATTTGTTCTCTAGTTTTTTAATCTTCCTTTGAAAAAAATATGAAATTGTCAGTGGTTTGGAAAATACAGAGGAGGAAGGAATAATTTTAGATTAATGTCCTCTGGGAAGGTGTGCAGTGGATCCAAACATGCAATAATTTTAGAACTATAGTACTAAAATACAGTACTGGTCTGCAAAGACCTGCGTACCCTCAGAGACAGCCAGACTGCCCTGATCGTTAGTGAATGTCAGTGAATAGTGTGATGAGAAGAATTTGCAAAAACACATGCTTAATTTTGAGCTTGGCTGTGTGTGATATGTGTACTTGTCTCATAAAATGTTGAGCTGTCATGTAAATGCACATTTTGAGAACCATAAATACAATGTAATCCCATAAAGTACTAGAAGAATCTGTAGACCTGACTTCTTACAGTTCTCCCTACCATTCAGTGACCATTCCTAAAGGTTTAAAGACATGGCTTAATAAGAGCCATAAGAAAAAAAGTTCCTTATTTTAGTAATGCTGCTCAAATTCACTGCTAAAAATAGAACGAAAAACCCCTCCACCTGAACGCTAAAAAGAGAATCAAAAAGAAGAGCCTGAGAAAGCGATTAAGTTTATTTCACAGAACACTTTTATTGGGTTATTAATCAACAAGTTAAGTTATTAACCTATGAGTCAATTACAAATTTGGAGGCAGCCAAGCATTAGGAAACAATAAATGGGAAGTGGATTCAAGGCAATCCTGTTTATGGATTAAGGATGTAACAAGTTCTATGAATACAGTAGGAAGCTGTCAGGAAGGACACCCAACTTTACTCACAATTAACAAAGTTTTTCAATTAGTATATGGAGCCACAGGTACTATTAGCTAATTACCCTGCTCTTACAATTGCATTCTTGACTTTCTGCTTATGTTCTGTGTGGATTTTTTTGTTACATATCTAAAAAAATCTGTTTCTTCCTTCACCATGTTAAAAGCCACGATCGGCAGAACACTTCACCCATCCTGTGTAAATTCCCAGTCATTCTTGAGCAGTCTGATACACTTCCTAGGTTGATAAGTAGTGCATAGTTTTGTCCCTTTTGAAGTCCCTTCCACTTCAACTGGAGGGGACTTTTAAATAGCAACACCTGACAATATCACCTAACAAAAGATAAAAATTATTTGAAGGAAATTGTTTAAGCTTATATTTGATATTCAAAACACTTCCCAGTTCTGTTGAAAGAGCTCAACACTGCTGAACATGTAACAAAGTTGTAATGTATTTTTTTTAAGGTATTTTTCAAGGTATTTCCAAGGAAAACATTTACTACAAGGAGTTAGCCATAAAGAACAATGTGTAAACTTATGGTTCCTTTTCTTAATCCCAAAGCCTGAGTGGAAAATGTTGACAATAAATTCCCCATCATCACAAGCATCACTTCTTAGAAAAATATGTTACCGTTAAATTCCCTACACAGAGGGATACGGAATTATGAATTATACTTTGTATTCATTAAATTTTTGCCTAATTCACCAGCAGTGTTTCTGGGTGCCCAGCACAATTCATCCCTCATTATCAGGATGAATATGGAATAAAGCAAACAAACTTTTCTACTTTATAATTGTTGTTGGCAGCATTTAACATTTGCATACATGGAATATTAGCACAAGAGATACAAAGTCATTATAAACTAATGCTTTACAGAGTAGGAAGACAATATTCTCAGCATCACTCTGCACTGCATTTCAAATGGCACATTTCAGACGATTTATGCTAATTTCCATCATTTACAGAACATAATGATACAAATCTGTTAGATTTCATAACAACAGCCTCTAAGTGTTTAGAACTATGAAAAACATGGTAATGGTCTCATTAACTGTAAGTCGAGAATCGAATTTCCATTTCTAGGGAGAACTGTTACTGCTTTACTCATGTTGAACAACACTTTTCATGTTTCACAAGTTATAACAGCCACTGGTCAGCTCCATCTTTTTCCCTTAGTGGCCTCATTGAGTAACCCCAAAGCAATAAAAATATATCAATTGATGCTGATCTTACCTGAAGTAACTTGTTGGCCACTTTCTGGCTGGTATTAGCTTGACAAAGGACAGTGATAACCATTTTCCTATGATGTGCTTAGGAGCCTTAAGTACATACAGGGTTCATAGCTTATGCCATTGATATATTGAAAGAAAAAGGCAATAGCAGAGCAAATGTTTGACTTTCAATCTGACATTATAGTGAGAAGGATAATGAACACTGTGTTCATAAGAAAAGGTATGGCTAAAGCAAGCAAAACCTCATCATTTCTGAAGTATATGAATGCTGGGTGGTATTAGGAGAAAAAGGTCAACTGACTGTCCAAAGCCTATCAAAAAGGTTAGTTACATCAAACAGTACAGCCAAGATATGTCCTGGATCAACAGTGGAAATACTTGTCTGTTTATTCCTTCTTCTCATCCTCAAAATTTTTTATCAGTAGTTTTGAGTGTAATATCAAAAAGGACAATGACGAGTTGAAAAGAAACAAATTTGTTCCAGGTTACACTTAAACACATTGGTTTCATCCTGTCACACTGACAAGGCAATGTAGAGTTACTGACCCATAACTGCAGATATATCACAATTATGTCATTTCCTAAACTTCTATTTGCTAAGGGAAACAATTTACATAATGACTAAACACATCAAAGTCAGTAACAATACAGCTGTTTTTCAAAGCTTTACCTTCTGAATCATTAATATCATAGGACTGCAGGAATTTTTGTTGTGGATGTTATAAACTTAAAAGCATAATTTAATCTAAATTAAGTACCTATATACAATGATCAATCATTATACATATAAATAGCTTTCTATAGCTTTGCATTTGGAGCAGAAAAATTACTCAGCAGTTGAATCATGACTTATCTGATATAGTCATTTGATCTGATACACTGTATCTAAAAAGCTAACAATCAAACAGAAAATCTTTCAAGTTCTTAAACAAGCAAGTTCTTAACTGTTATTTCTACATGAAAGAGGAAATTAGAGAAAATGTTTAGGTCACCCCAAGATAACAAATTATATAAGATAATGAATAATAGTAAGAAATAATAAATTATAATAAGCACCAAGTACTAATACACTGTAGAAATTGAAGGCATTGCAATGTAGCAGAGGTGAAACATCCTCCTTGTTTTCTGTAGCGGATCATTTTCCATTAGTAGCTGTCAATAAGCCACGAAATGTGCAATGCCACAAGAGCTTGCAGACTCAGAAATGTATAAATGTAACACTTGAAATCTAGAGAAACTGAAAAAGTATGTACCGAGATTCATTTAGGTACTAACATAATCGAACCTGTTTGTTTTACTCAAATTGCATTAATTTGATCATGAGCAATGTGAACAGTAGCAAAACTACCAACAATGAAATAACTAAAAGATTTTTGCTTCTTTTTACTAGCCCAAAAAACTCTGTGGAGGTACAAGAAAGGTTGTAAAATGTATTATCCCACAACCCTTGGAACATTCTTTCTCAACTCCTTTTCATTAAATCACTCCTATGGAGTCACCCAGACTGGGCTTTCATCTGCCATGTGCACTTCTGGTAACCCTACTGAGCTGTGGTAAAATGTTCTACAGTTTACCTGTTAGTAAAATAAATTTCTTTTCTTGGAATAGAAAGTGAACAGTTTTTATATATTAATATTCCATAGTCTGTCATAATCTTAGGGATATCTGTAGCAATCCTCCAGCATGACTTCACTGTGACTGGTTTGTATATGAAGTTGAACAATTTATTATCAGCTAGTTCATTGTCTTTTAACTTATCTGGTATGCTGCATCTATCCACTAGCTCTGAAGGTTTTTATTCATTTTTAATGATATGCTCAGTAAATACGTCAACTTAATTGAGGCATTCACTGTCCAGATAGCACCAGGAATGTGCTGAAAATTAAAGCTGATTGCTAATACCTATTTCTACCTTCTATATCTTAGTTATTAGAATATAATTATTTTTATTTTAGAATGGAGACCTGCTTACCTGTGAAAACAGAGAGAAATTCAAGACTGTTTGTCATTCATTATCTGTACAAACATATTCCTGGATCACCTTTTTAACACTGAAGAGAAAGAAACAGAAATACTGAGTCAATTTAAGCAATGATGTAATGAATGAGATAGATAATTATGTCTAAATAAGGCCACAAATAAAATAAATTATGCAAAAAGGATAATATATTAGGAAGTCAGGAATGACAGATTCTATTAGTAAATATTTATAGCTGGAAACCATCCATTTGAGAGTCTTCAAGTCAATCTGCTATGACTTTGTAAACATTTAGTTAAATCCTTCCCATTTATTGTTTATGTACCAGGATTATTTTGCTGGCTTTATTTTGCATACTAATTGCTATTTTAGGCTATAATTTTTTTAGAAAAATCACTGATAATATTTTTTTTCTCCCAGTTTACTATGAACTCTGTGTAACCTTTGATTTCCCATATTAAAATATATTAATTTGAAAGACATAAAGAGTATTGAAGTAGCACTTAAAGTACACTTTTAAGAGAAAAAGATGCAAAAATGGATTGACTTTCAAAAGATGGATGCTATTCAAAGGCTTAGTGCATTTAAGACTTACAGTTTTGTAGATACCACAATACTTATGGGTTTTTTAAATCTTCAGAACAATCTAAACATTGAAATAGGAAATCACTGAAATCTAAACACTGAATTTGCAAGAAAAGCCAACTCACATGGTAGCCATTGCAGTATAGAACTGACATTACAAGAACAATATTTACTGGTGCATAATAGCTTATAGAAATTAGAGACTTAATTTCTTTTTTATCTTATCTGACTTCATGGGTGGGCAAATTATATACTGAAAGGCTGAAGGAGTAGCAAAAGGGAAATATTATGTTTGAGATCATTAAAGTTTTAATCTGACTCCCTTTCAAAATTTAAGAGGGCTAAACCTTAACCTCAAAGATATGAAGGAGGATAAAATGTGTTTTATTACTTTTGTGAACCCTGGTTTCTTTTGAGTAAAAATCAAGTTTAGGAGACGTACACCAGTAATTAAAGACTTACATGAAAAACAGGAATAACAAGTTAGGAGAGAGAGCATTTGGTTATTATTGTCATCTGCTTTTGGGTATAAGTTGCTATCAGCAACCCTTTTGGGTTAATAAATTTCTACATACAGTTTCAATTTAGACTGATACACATAAACTTGCATTCAAATACAAAAATAGCATTTGTAGTCTTGTAGACTGATGCTTTCACTTCACACTTAAACAGATGGAAAAAGACAAATAGGAAAAGGACAAATAACTGCAAACAAGTGTCTCATTAGAAAGACTAGTATCACTCTTATACAGTGTAGACTGTATGAAGAGCAAAGAGCTCACAGAGAAAAGCACTAAACTGTGGGATGAAGAAAATTGCAATCTTTTCTTATACCTTGTTTTGTTCTTCCTCTTTTCACCACAGCTAATTTTAAGCAAAGTACAAACCTGCTGAAAGTTGGAAACTAAAGTTGGTAAAAATTTTTGACATATGTTACTTGTTAAGATTGGAAGCAGAACCAGTTTGACTGACAAAAAGCTCCATAAAGAAACACTTTCCAAATTTAAATACTTTGTGAAACAATTTTTTCAAATTAATATGTCAAATGTGATATATTAATATATCAAATATGAATTCAACTTATATCTTTTCCTAGTTTCACTTTGAGCCATCACTGGCTGTTCCAATCACGGTTTTGTCTCAATACTACGCTTTAAAACATTATCTTGGTCTCTGTCTAAAGGAAAGTGTTGATTTATTATGACCTAAAGTAATGGTCATTAGAAGGATCATGATTTAAAATTAAAAAGAAGAAAAATCCATTACATTCTAGGTCATTAAAAAACCACCAACCAGTAAACCAATTTCTAATTTGCTCACAAAGCATTGCTAAATCTTTCAATTTTTTTCTTAAGTCTGTATTTCCTATTAGTGTTGAATTCTTACATCTAGTGTCAACTAACAATGTGAACAGTCACATTACTCTAGAACTTGTTTTTAGAGTGTTATCCCTTCTTCTGCTCAAGTTAATTTCTGAGTCTCTTGCAAGGTGGCTCGTTTAATATATGTCCACAATAAAGTAATAAAACTCTGTTGAAGACAAACCTAAATAAATGTTAAACTTTAATGAGACAGGCCACATCCTGTATTATTATGTATAAACAAGATAATTAGATTATGAACCATGTATTGGTACAGAAGATATGGCTGCCTTCAAGTCAGGTTAGGAGACATACAGAAAGATTCTCTGTGTAGGAAAAGGTATCACTTTAACCACATAAATACACTCAGAAACCAAGCCTATTGAGATGTGAATGAGAACAAGCCTGGTACATACCATAAAATGTCATGAACAACAAGGGATTGAAATATTTCATAATGATTTTAGGACAACACTCACAGACTACAAAACTGTGAAACTGGTGACTTAGGCCTCAGTGCATCAGTCAGGGCACCTTCAGATACCTGCAATGACTCAGATATGAATGATGGATGTAGTAAATAATTGTACATGGAACCACTCCTTCAGATTCTCCTAAGAACAGTTCATCTTTGAATGTGGTTTTATGAACAGAGCAAGAAGATTAATCCTATTTGATGCAGACGGCTTAAATTATTAAATACAAATTGAGTAAATACAAATAAGTCTGTTAATCTAAAAAAATGAGAAAATGTCTTGTACAAAATAAAAGAATATATAATTTGATAAGTGCTAAGCGAAAAGTCAATTAATTTTCTGTCACTAGGAAAATCAACAACCACAAACTTTTTAAAATATAGAATACGTGTAGCAATTCTGTGTTTCTAGGAAAAAAAAGGCTTACCTCAGTTTAGGACAAGGTTATGGAAGAGATCAACCTAAGTGACATAACACGGCACATGTCAGACTTGAGTCCCTGCCCACATAGATTTGTGAAAAGAAAGTCTTTCTTGACTAACCTGATAATCTTCAAGATCAAGATGACTTGCTTAGTAGATGAGGGAAAAGCTGTGGATATTGTCTGTCTAGACTTCAATAAAGCATTTTAAGCCATCACCCACAGCATTCTCCTAGAAAAAAAGTCTTCTCACGGCTTGGATGGTTGACTGTATTGGGTTAAAAACTGGCTGGATAGCCAGCCCGAAGGAGTTGTGGTGAATGGATTTAAATCTTGCTGGAAGCCACTCACTAGTGATGTTCCCCAGGCCTCATTTTTGGGAGTAGTCCTATCTAGTATCTTTATTTATGATTTGGATGTGGTGATCAAGTGCATCCTCAGTAAATTTGTAAATGATACCAAGTTGGGTGGGAGTGTTGATCTGCTCAAGGGTAGAATGGGTCTACAGAGAGACCTGGACAGACTTGATCAACAGAGTAAGGATAACAGCATGAAATTCAATAAGTCAGGGCCCTGCCCCCTGTGTCCAGATCACAGAATCACAGAATTCTTACTTGAAGTGACCTCTGGATATGATTTAGTCCAACCACTCTGCCAAGGCAGGGTCACCTAGAGCAGATGACACAGGAACGCATCCAGGTGGGTTGCAGCAATCCAGCATAGTCAGGCTTGGAGAGCAGTGGCTAGAAAACTGCTCAGCAAACGGCCTGGGGGTGTTACTTGGCAGCTGGCTGAACATGAGCCAGCGTATGCTGAGGTGGCCAACAAAGCCAGCAACATCCTGGTCTCTATCAAGAATTGTGTGGCCAGCAGGGCCTGGGTAATGATTTTCCCCCTGTACTCATCACTGGTGGGGCCGCACCTTGAGTACTGCATTCAGTTTCGGGCCCTTCACTTCAAAAAGGATATTGTGGTGTTAGTGCATGCCCAGACAGGGGCAAGAAGGTTTATAAAGGGTTTAGAAAACACATCTTATGGGAATGGCTGAGGGCCCTGGATTTGTTTGGTCTTGAGAAGAGGAGGCACAGGGGGGATCTCATTGCTCTCTACAACTGAAAGAATGTTATAGTGAGATGGGGACCAATCTCTTCTGCTGTGCTTGCAGTGAGAGGTATAGAGGAAACGACCATAAGCTGAGCCAGAAGAGATTCAGATAAGATACTAAAAATATTTTTTATTGTTAGGGTGATCAGGCACTGGAATAGGTTTCTCATTTCACACCAGAGAGGTGGTGGAGTCACCATTCCTGGAGATATTCAAGAGGTGTCTGGATCTGGTGCTGAGTGATGTGGTTTAGTGGCTTAGGGGTTGCAGTGATAGTGCTGGCTGAATGGTTGGACTAAAGAATCTTGAAGGTCTCTTTCACCTTGGTGATTCTAGGATTCTATGATTCTGATCCTGAGTGTGTCTAGTAACTGAAAGTATCAGTACTGGTTTATTTTTTGTGTAAATGTGCATAAGCTCATGACTGAGTTTATTTTAAGCCACATAAAACCTGGCACAGCTAAGAGCTCAGGCATTTTGATTCTCAGGCAGAGAAGTTTGCTTTAACTTCTCTGGCCCTTGTTCCTGTTTTACACAGATGAGATGTCCTGTTCATTTTTGTCTCATAGAGTATAATGTGTCACTCGAACAGAGCTAACTCTTCTCATGAAATATGTCTGCAGACACAGACAGTATTTTGCTCACATTGTACTGCTGCACAACTGGGAGATGGCTGTGTACCATCCCTTGGAGTAAGATTACATATTATTGTTCCAGTGCAACTGTGCCAAACTAGACCAGTTTCAAAGCTCCCAAACTTGCTGATTTTGACAAACTAGACGTTAACACTAAACTTGTCTGATAGAACACCCATAGGAAAGGGACTGACATTTTAATGGGGAATCATGGGTAATTACCAAAGAAATCACTTCAGTGTATTCAACTATTTCTGAAATCATGATTATTCACTTGGTGTTCAGCATGTCTCTTTTGAAACCATTTTGTATCAGCTAATTCCAAGTGCAACTGGTGCTGATGTCACCAGCTATACTTTGAGAGTATGAAATATCATCATCACCATCATCTGAAATTATGGCTATATATTGGTCTGAGAATAAACTGCTATACTGGGAAACTCTACAATTTAGTAAAGACATTTTATATTTGAAGTGAATATGACTCAAGTTTTCAATCAGAGAAACATGATATGTCACTACATAGAGAGACAAATTGAAGTTTCTACTCCTACCAAAAATTTATAATTAGCACCTCAATGTCATAGGCTTATTTAAAACCAGACACAAGAAATTCCTTGGAAGATGTAATGAGCAGCAGAATAGTTTTTGGTGAATCCTTGTTGTTACATGGAGTCAAGCACTTTATTATAAGAGAAAAATTCATTACTTTGCTATTTTTTATACCCATGGCTTTCTCTGCCTTGAAGATGATTCTTTTCTCCTCAGGATACAGATACACTGGAAATGGTTCAGAGAAGGGTGCCAAGGATGATCAAAGATCTAGAATATGTTCCATATCAACACTACCTCCCTATATAAGTGTTGTGTGTTCATTTTCTTGTTTGCTTCTAAACCTTAAAGGAGAAAAAAATAAGAATGAAAAGAGGAAGAGAATGGAGACTTGCAAAATCATGAGCAGCATAGGAAAAACAATTAGGAAATATGTTTCACTATCCTCCAGTACAGGTAATGACAGTTAAAGCTAGGAAGTGAGGAAAGAGATGGAGGGACATCCTTTGGTACTTTGTAATTAAGCTGTGGAATTTTTTTCTGCAAGCTGCTATGAGTTTACTAGTCAGATAAACTGATGAAACAAGAGTGCACTGTACAATCAAATAGTCTTATACAAGAAAGACCAAAGATGTAATTTCATACACATGGAATCTCCAAATATTTTCTCTATTCAGCTTGGTAAATCCATACATTACTTCATGTGTACACATCCTCATTTTTCTGTACCTGTCCATAAAATAGTGGGCTAGGCAAACTTCTTGCTTTCATGTAGTATTTGTGTTCTTATACCCTTCCTCCCTTCTCTGCTGGCTGTGACAGTCTCCTGACTAACTTCAAGAAGAATAATTAAAAAAGAAAATAGAAGGCAGCTTTCTTTTAAGCAGTGTCATTCCTAAAGCTATTCTTTCTTTTCAGCTGTTATTTGGAAATCCAAATGTGTTCCCATTTACAAGACTTATGGTGAATGGATAACATCACTCATAAGAATTTAAAAGACTTTTTAAAAAATTGTATTCTAGTGAAATCCAATTATCTCACTGTTATAGGTTATATACTTTTCTTTTATTAAGGGCTTTTGGAAAAGAGTTTATTTTTATACTGGACAATTTTCATATGGTTGATTTACTGTGTTCAACAGTGTGTGTAATTCCCATTTCTTTTGAAAGTTTCAGCTTTTATCTTGTGCCTTCCATGTGTTTATGGCATTTTCACTTTATATGTAGATATAGATACTGCACATTAGGATTAAGAGGTCTATTTTGTAAGACTGTTTCTTACAGAATAAGAAATGTCTTTTGCACAAAAATCCACAAAAATAAATATTTCATATTTATATATTCTTGCAGTACATTGCTTTAAAACATTAAATAAAATATCTGAAGGCTGATTTACTTTTACAAATTTCTAGATAATTAAGTTTTCTAACAACTTCAAAAGAAAACAGGGACATCACTGGCATGTGTTATACCATTATTCTTAAAAAAACCTCAGGTTCATTTGTGGCATTATATATAGAATTGTAGAATTCTTTATGTTGGAAGAGATCATCCGGATCATCATTTTAGACTGGAAAAGACTTTAAAGATCATCAAGTCCAACGATTATCCACCATTGGCCATGTCCACCAATAAACCACATCTCTAACCATACACCTACAAGCTTTTTAAATATCTCCAGGGATGGTGACATCACCACTTCCCTAAGCACCTGTTCCAGTGCTTAACGACACTTTTGGTGAAAACTGTTTTCCAATATCCAATCTAAAACTCTCCTGGCACAACTTGAGGCCATTTAATCTTGTCCTTCCTATTGTTACCCAAGAAAAGAGACCAATCCCCACCTGGATGCAACCTCGTCTTGGGTAGATGTGAAAAGAAATAAGGACATCCCTGAGCCTCCTTGCTCGAGGGTAAACAACCCCAACTCCCTCAGCTGCTCCTCTTAGGATTTGTTCTTTAAATTCTTCACCAGCTTTATTACCCATACACATACAAACACACTTCATTGAACTAAAAGAAAAAAAAAATGTTAAGAAGAGTTTATCCTAGGGGATGCTAATTGGTTTCAGTGGAATTCCCAATGAGGCATTCACACTATCATGGTAGATTTGGAATTCTTACAGAGCAGAGGTATTCATAAACCATACATGAGCACAACTATTCAAATATACATAGATGTGAACATTTTCAAAGCTAAATCTTTTCGTCTGCTTATAAATTATTTGCAGATAAGTATTCTTTCCCTTTGCAATTTTAATGGAATTTTACTGAAAGTTTTAAATACTGGTTCATTTTTCAGCATGAAAATTTTCACGATAAAATATTTGCTATTTTCTATTTTAAATTGCTATTAATTATGTGCTATTTCATTGATTACATTAATTTAATAAAAATGTATTTTTTAAAAGAATTCTCATACTCATAATTTTAATATACTGTGTAGATAATAAGACTTCCTAAAATGTCTAAAACTAGAAAAATGTAATGAATTTGCAAGTAATCACTTTGATTTTCCCCAGTAACACTCTTGAAAACAAAAAGTGACTTAGCCAAGCATTTATAAACTGAAATACTAAAAATCTAATAGATATCAGTAAAACATTTTTTATATTTCATTGAACTATTTATGAATGTATTGTATTATTTTTTGCTTTGTCTTAATATTTAATCTACTTTCTCTGATTTTGCAACATAGTTACTGCAAAACACATTTTACAGTAATTTTTGGTCAATAAAGTTAAGGCTATTGCTGTTTTTCTCATACATCTGATTCTTGCCTTGGGAAAATAAAAAAACAAAGCCAGTCCTGCAATACTACTTTGCTGGGGGAAAACACCCTCTTTTGTTTGTTTATTTCCACATTCATGTGTTCAATTATTCTTTCTAACAATCACTTTTCAGCTAATCTCTTTCTTTTTTCTTTTTTTCTTTAGCTCCAACTGCTAATGAAAAAAACAAAAAATTAGGAAAAAAGTGTCATGTTACACAATTCAGTGCTGTGATCCATGAAAATTATAACACAAAAATTACTAGAAAACACAGGATTTTTAAAATTAATGCCCTGTATGAGCAGTCCTTTCTGCAAATTTAACTGAAATTACATCCTCCACAGAAAGCTAACATCATATAACTCACAGGGCAACCAAAAAGAGATTTCAGAGCAACAACAATAACATTGGTGTTTCACAAAAATGTCGTCTTTCCTGCTCCGGGATACAGTATTTTAATATAAATAAATTCACAGGATCAGTAAATGTAAAAACAAATGTAAAATGTAAAAACATAGCATAGAGTTCTCTTCTGGGATATAGCTGATAGCAGATAGTGGCAAGCATCTAGAATTGAAAATCAATCAGAATCAAAGTAGAAATTCTTATTTACAATTTTTTTTTAAATTCAAATAAAGGAAGAAAGATATCTCTAGCATCCTGCAAAGAGAAGGAAAACTGTTATAATCTGAGCTCAACTTTTGCCCCTTGTTACTTTGATGTGTTTGCACACCTACTCAGCAATGAGACCTCTAATTCCTGCTATTAATAGCACAGTTAAAAGAATGGTACCGTAACAGTGTTTCTCTGGTGGAGAAAATAAAGCTTTTTCTTCGGCTGTTTAATGTTTTAAAAATATTAATCACTCCTATTTACATTAGCAACTATGGGACAACACATGCCCCAACTGTTGCATTTTCCTGAAAAATCCTTTTTACTTTACAGGAGAGTGCCATTTTACTTTATACTTGCAGTGCCAGGGAAATTGCACACACAGATATAGAGGTTTGTAGGTTAATTATTTGTGCTTTAAGAAGATAAAACCATTAGACATGATTCATCAATCCTTCACTACAGCACATGCAGATAGCCACCATATCATTGCATAAGCCTTTGCTTTACACAAAACTATACAAAATTCATAATAAAACCAAGAATGACAGCAAAACAGGTAAGAGGACAAGACTTCAAAAAATAACAGAAATAGAAACAAATCTCTAGAATACCATTTTATGAGGTATTTGTTTTAAATAGAACCATGTAAGAAATTCTGAAAAAATCTCTCTTATTCCACATCCTAGTGGATATAAGTCCCCTGAAATTTAGGGAATAAAGAAGCAGTAGGAAAGAACCTCATGCAGATACTAGATATTCAAAAATAGCCACTAACCTGGTGCATGAAAGAAGTAGAAAAATGATTGTAGTAGTTGAGGGCTCAGAGCTACCTTTTATTCCAGATTTGGACTGCTAGAAACATCCTCCTTAGTCCTGCATTACAAGGAACTCTTAAGGAGGGCCTCTCACATACTGAGTCACCTTTTGTAAATTTATGTTAGGTGTGAAATTGGAACCCTAGAAAAGTCACATAATGTCTTTCAAAAATCCTCCACTGACTATAAATGTCTTTTGGAGAAGGACAATTAGCTCATTTTCTTGCATGTTGAATCCTCACAACCTTAAACAAAAATCACTCAAAGCTCAAGTATCCTAAGGGAGTGGAATTCTTTTCCTTCATAACTGACAATTCAGAGTAGTTTAACCCAGATGGAAAACGCTGACTTACATACTGGTATGGGGGGTTATTTTATTGTTTTGGTTTTGGCTTTGTTGGTGAATCATGTATAGCAGTTTGCTCATTTTTCATCATGTTCACATAAAATATAATTGCTCCAGATGTAGAAAAATCACCTGTGTACCCCTTTGCAGATTTTACATTTTGTCACAAACATACAGGATAGCATGTGCTTTTTATGTGGATCATTGAGTACTTTAAGAGCAATCTAAGCTGACAGATGCAGCAGAACCACAGACGTATACCTCCAGTTTTCTTATCCAATTGTACAAAATGCTCTTTGATGCAAAGAAGCTAAATGATTGTTGGCAGAATATATTTCATGCTGTGGTTAGCAGTACGATAAGAATTATCATAGAACCATATAAAATATAAAAGCTTGGTTTGGAAAGGACCATAAGTATTATTTCATTCCAACCCCCATGCCATGGGCAGTGATGCCACGCACTGGATCAGATTGCCCAGGGCCTCATTCAACCTGGCCTCGAACACTTCCAGGAATGGGCCATTCACATCTTCCTTGGGCTTCTAGTGACTTACTACCCAGTGAGTAAATAATTTCTTCCTAACACCCAACCAAAATCTCTCATTTTTTAAAAATTTTAAACTATAGTTTAAACTATTTTAAACTTTGAGTGGGCAAAGTTTTATGCCTTCAGTTTTCCTGCGTTTGAAGACGGGTGTCTTGTTCTTTCTCAATTTGAGTTGTAATGAGCCTTGAAAACTAAGGTTTCTTCACATCTGTGAATATAGGACATCTTTGGATGCTTATAAGAAAGTGTCATATGCCATTTTATGCAAACCAAAAGCTGGGTATTGACTACCACCACACTCTTCCCTCCATCTCAGTCTAGGAATATAGCAAGATATTTTCTTGCATCAAGACAGTTAGCTTGTACTGTTGCCTTTTCCCTGGTTCTAAAATTTAAGAGCCAGACATGGTTAAGGGATAAAGGCTTTTTACCTTGGTATTTAATCAGTATCTCTATGGTGCGCCACTTCACCAGGGTGGGTTGTACCAACATGCGCACACACAATAGATCGTGTATGCAATTTTATAGACCTTACAAATTAGCGTTTCTAACAAAGATGTCCCAATGAGAGGCTTGAATGAATAGTATTGATATCCTCCCATCATGAGGAATTCCCCCCATTTGGGCTGAACCTTAGTTTACAGGATGTATTCTACAAAGTTGGTTTTTCAAGACAGCATACAGCTTTTTGACCTCCAGCTGCAAGGTCAACAAGGATGTTTGATCTCTTGGTTTAACTGAATACTAGGACTATGCTAAGTTATCAGATTTAAGGAATTACAAGTATGCATGTTAAGAGCACTGAGGATACATAAAAGGTATATAAAATGTATATAAAAGAAAAGGCAAAAAATCATTTTGGCATTAAAACAATGTCTTAAAAAATTAATCTTATAATTAAAAGATGAGTGCACTTCTGGTAGGAATGTCAGCGTATGGTTTAAATTCTGCTGTGACATCAGATCACATGATGGAAGCCTAGATTGTTGGATATAATGACATCTGAGTCTTTTCAGTAAAACAACACTCCTCCTTTATCTGTGCTAACTTGATTATACCAGAACAGGTATGCCACGTTCTACTATAACACCACTGATTTCTTTGCATTTTTATTTCATGTAGGTGTACAGTAAAGTTATATTTGTCTTGTTCTTAAGCTGGTGTTATAAAAACTTTCATTTCATATCTGTAAATTTATAAGGTCAGTTTCCATATCAACTTATTCTTCACAAACTGAGGCACATATTTATAAATCTATCATAGGCCTATCATAATATTTAAACTTTTATTATTATTCTTAGTATTAATTACATGAATATCAATTTATCACTGCTCTAATTTATATAGATTTATCAGATGACAAGTCACGCTCTTTGACATATTAAAGAAATTTATGCTGTTTGTTTCTTGCCAAAAATATCTGATGTGTTAGATTCAACCTGTTGTTAAATATTTTGTGTAAGATTGACAACTCTGCCCCTCAGCGTTCTTAGGAAGTTTGTATTGTTTCATTTTTGGTAGAGTTAGAAACTGACCACAAGTGAGAAATGGGAACATACCTCATTCTTTCTCTTTCTCCAGCTTCTTTAATCTGGGTGAGCTCCCCAGATGTTCTGGCTTGTATGCAAGTGCACAATTGTGGTACGGTCCTACAGAAACATATATTTAATAACTAAGGGCAATTAAAATAGCTAGAAATGGAAAGGTAGAAAGGTTTTGTTTAAACTGTTGAGAATGTGACATAACATTTTGTGACATCAAAAAAAATCAGTATAATTGCGCAACTAACCTGATAACGTTACAGCTTGCAGAACAAGACTTTAGATAGATTGCTAAATTCTGAGAAGATAATTTATTATTTCACTAGTTTTTTGGACTGCTCTGCACAACTACAGTGAAAACCTAATTAATCATTATGTCACTGCAAAGTTATGGCTGTTTAACTTCAGTAGTTTCATTGAGTTTCTCTGATAAATCAGGACCCTGAAGAGTGTAAGCTACTGTAAAGGTCCATCTGTTGGACAGAATCACACCCTCTGCAAAACAAGAACAGCTGTTGACTACCGAAAATTAACTTCAAATCTTTTGGCACTGTACTGGATTAACTCCTGTTAAGATATATAGTAAAGCAAATCAAGACCTTACAAGGATGACTTTCCTCACTACAGCATTATCATGTAATCAAAAAAGCGTTACAGAACTTCTGAAGAAATGAAGAGGTTTGAGGATCCAGTTCGAAGACAATCATTAACACTGAAACACTTTGAGAGAAAAGCACAAATAAAAAAATCCTTTACTGCCCCAGATGATTTTAAGGTTCTTTCAAGCTGGACTGTTCTGTAATTCTGTAAGCAGATTAAAATCACTATGCACCAGCATTTTGTGTCTTGAAAGTATTTAACAAGATATATAGAATAAATCAAAAGAAATTAGAATTGTCACCAACACGTGAAAAGTTATATTATTATAGACAGTAATATGAGAAACATACATATGCTAATATTATGTAAGGGTATGAAATAGGGCATAGGAATCTGAAAAGCAAATTCAAGGTATTATGAGAAATGTTTTTTTACAGAGTTATCACTTGAATTAACCTCAAATAGGAATGTCTTCATTTTCCTTTGAAAATTCTGTTGGCAAGAAAGTCAAACATAATCACCAAAAATGGAAAAAGTTTTTTAGAGCACTGAATTTCACTAAAACTTTAAAGTCTAACAAGCAAAAGTGCCCTCACGTGATACCAATCTTTTAGTGAGGCATAGAATAACTTTTAACAGGCAAAAGTAAACTTCTATATTTATTTGGGATTTTTATAACACACGCAAGTAAACCAAATCTTGCATTGGTTAAGTATGGTCACAAACTATAAACCAACATAACATCTTATTATGTATTAATAGGATTTCTGCAATAGCTATTTTGTCTTCCTTATTATGAGGCAAAACAAGCCTTACTTATTAAAATTTCCATTTAATTAGAAGCACTACTTGTATCTTTAAGAAAAACCTACAGAAAAGTTAAAATTACCTTAGAAAAACATTTGCAATAACAACTGTGGGTTTTTCATCTCTTTCTCAGCATTTTCATTTTAGTTGCTTCTGATATCTCTCACCAATGTAATGAAGGAAGACTGCAGAAAAAACCCCTACTTCTGCCAGAGGATCTTATAAAAACTCTGGGGCAAAGAACTATGGGTATATTAAATATTACAATATGTAGACCTCATATCAGATCTGTAACAGAAGTACCATGAGAAACAAGGAGCACATATATGGTTCATCTAGGACAACAAACACACAGAGAAAACATAATCTAGTCTTTTTGGCTAACAACGGAGATGCAAATTCAACATAAACACAAGTCCTGCAAGCAATAACTTTACAGCAAAAGTTAATGAAATCAGAAGTATCTCAGTCAGGACCTATTGTAATAATCTGCAATCTTCAAGTTTATTAAGCTTTGTCCTAATCCATACCCTGTATTTTGTGAGAAAGAAGTGTGAGAAAAAAAAAAAATCAGCTCAGAAATTTTAATAGTTAAAGCAGTACATTCCCAGTGGCGTCTCACAAATGCAGCCTTTGGGAAACCAAAGGTCAGGCTGACAGTTGGTAGGAAAAGAATCACATGGCTGGAGATTCATGACAAGAGTGTCTTCAGGGCTAGAAAACAGAAGGCTACAACATTTCTTCCTTTATCCCTCTGTTTACTGTTCAGTCTTCAGACAAAAATATCCTTGGGCTTTGCCCTGCTTTCCAGGGATTTACTGTGATCTTTCATGGACCACAGGAGGATTCTTAGTCTATCATTCTGGAGGATCAGAAAATGCCAAGGTTGGTCAGGTTCCTTAACTCGTTCTTCCAGAGTACGAATTCTGTGTGTACAAAGGAATATTTTGCTTTATAATTTTTAAAAGTCTGTGACAAGAAGAGATGACCAAATAACTTTTAATTATTCTTACATGAAGTTTTTAGATGGAATTTCATAAGGTACTTGTTTGGGTTTTTTTTTCTTGTTGGTATTGCTAGATTAAAGGGTATAATGTCTCTGATTTAGTAAACTAATATCCTCTGCCCTTTCTTATCATATTACAGATAGTATTAGAAATCAAGAGACACTTTAAGTTAAAAACAAACAATAAACATCCCTTACTTCAAGCAGGAAAAAAATGCAGTTTATGAGACTTTCCAGAGCATTGTTTTACTTAAATATCCAACAATGTCCAACAATATTCATAGGTAAGAAAATCAATACTTGAAATAAAGATTAGCCTTCAAAAATAATTTTGTTTCTTGAATGCGCATAACTTAAACTTACAAAACAACATCAAGAAAATCAATTTTTTTCTGGTGCTTAGAAGTTTCTGAGAACATTCTGGAAGGATGATAACAGAATCACAATTTTCACAGAATAATTTATTTCCTGTCATCTGTGTGGAATATTTCAGTTGTAATATTTTCTATAATTACTTAAAAGTAGAGAAAAAAAGACAAAATAGTTTTGCATGTTCCCCTGTTGCTCTTTCATAGAAGTAAAAAAAAACAAAAAACAGGTTTGCGTGTTCTCCTGTTGCTCTGTCATGCAGCCTTCATCCACATAGTGGAATAAACTGCCAGAGCCACTTTGAATCATACAGAATAAATAAACTTGCATCAGTAAATGTCAATGGTAGACTTGCTAACAAATTCCCTCTACTCACAGTAATTAGGAAAACTCCCCAACTTCCGAGCTGCATTGTTTTGCATTGTTTGAAACTCTTAGATATTTTTATAAAGCCTTCATTACATAGTGTCAAAAGCCATGTAGTTCTCCATCTTTGTTTGGCTAACTTCTTTTCTTCATAGAGTCACATGCAATTAGGAAATACATAATTTCTGTGCAGAATGGCTGAAAATCCCTTTAAAGAAAAATAAAGCTTTGAAGAAGTAAAATAAATATTTTCAAAAGATTTTCCTTTCTTTCCTGAGATTACATTTGTTTTTTCATACAGGACATCTGTACTGACATATAATGAGGATCAAAAAGGAAGAGGCAAATAGTTATTATTTGACTGACCATCACTCTCAAAATTGTTCCTTACCAAATAAAATATTTTGGCACTTTATATGAACAATTTTCCTTATGAGAAAGCTGTCTTCTTAAGAGCCAGAACTTTACTATGTTTGGAAATGCAAATGGTTGAAATGCAAACCACGTTACAAAAAAAATCGCAATAAAAACACAAAGAAAACAAACAAGCAATAGAAACAACAACAAAACCCCACAAAAAAGCTGACACAAAGAATATATAAATTCTATTAAAATTAAAGATTTACCAACACTTTCCTACTCTCATCATCAATCTCCCCTTTAATGTTGCTTTGTGACTGGAAGAGCTAAAATTAGAAGGAAAGAATAAGGCAATCATTGCACCATGTGTGTTCATCATAGTTTTTAAATTAATGTTTCCAAATTTTTATATCAAAATAAATGTATTGTTATTGTCACTACTAGTATTCTGCAATATACTTCTTTTTGCAGGCTTAGACCCCATATAATTGAGCTTATTTCCTTCTCATTTCTTCTGGTTTGCCCCAGTTGATCTTCAGATTTCTGAAAAGTGACTGAAAATCTACTGGAATTGTGAGGTGATGCAA
>WEIU01002305.1:0-27435 GCA_013389925.1 Aegithalos caudatus
TTAGAAAATGTGGGTGACAAATGACCTGTTACCTCCTCGTAAGTTTTGGTCCACTGTGCTGACACTATTCAAATGCTGTCCTGAGGAGAGAATTATTATTTTACCTGTGGGCATTTCATTGGTTCTTATTGCTGAAGTTTCATAAATAAAAAACAGTGCACATTCAAAATATCCCTTCCAGCTAAGGGGAGATTATCAGACCCATCATATAGATGCAAATTTGAGCTAGTAAGGGATTACATTCAAAAGTACCGTATTTCAGTATCTTCAATGAGATACCTGAGATTTTGGGTTTTTTTCTGTCCGTGTAGCACTATTTAGAATTTTATGTAATCATAGAGGTGTTTCAACTGACTTCAGATGCAACAATTACTACCTAGCACTTGGATTAGTAGAGTTGTTTGGCCACAGAGTCTGACTTCCTCTATTTTACAGACCTAAATATAATTTAATTAAGTTATCCCTGTAATTAGTCAAATACTTCAGGATTATCCAAGGAAAAAAGCAAGTAGCTACAAAGGCAGTTAGTCTCAATTTGAAGACCTGAAGAGATAAAGAGCTGATGTTTTGCATATGTTAATTTTGGAGAGATGATTAATTACTTTCACTGCTAAATATTTGCCAAATTCCTCATACAAATCTGCCTAGCTTCATCTCACAGATACAGGTGCTTACTTTACTTTTCTCCACCGGATATAGATTCTTTTTACATCTGGCATTTATTTCTCAGGAACATATTTGTAACCTGTTTTCCAGTCACATATTAAAAAGTTGGGTAGGCAGGTTACTAATAGACATGCTCTTCAGCTCTTAAATAATGTCAGTTCCTCCTTTCTACAATAAGTTTTAAGACTTTCTTCTTTTTTTTATGTGTAAACATGAATCCAAGATGTCACTCCCTGGAGTTCATTAGAGCAGGATTGAAAAATTTTCAAGTTAGTTTACAGTGTCCAAAACCAAAAAAAGCCAAAAATCAAGAGACAGAACATTAATTCCTACAGAGAACTGTAATCTAAAGGATTTTCTTTGAAATTCATTTGGACTTTATGGCACACTTAGGGACAGAATTCCTTAAGATGTTTTTCATCAGAGATGCCTACATCATCAGAGTGCCCTTTCTTATTCTGCTACTCCCTGACACATAATTTATGTGCTTTCTGGCTTCTGGAAGAAATGAAGCAGGGGTCCTGCAAACAACCTCTTCCTTAAGCCCGGATTTAGCCTCAGAACAGGTCTACCTGGTGAACCCCTCTGAAGGGGACCAGTGGAAAAAACAGCTCACAGTCATGTCATTAAATGCTGATTCATAAAGCTTATGTACAAGGAAGGAAAACAAAGTTTGTGTTTCCTAAAGTTTGGGTGCTTAACTTTTTGACCTTAATAAGGTTCTTTTCACATGATATATGGGCATGGCAATCCCTAGGCATACCACAAATCACACTGGAAAAAAAAATTCCCTCTGGCAGCTGTAGATTGGTACATGCATGACTCACCAAGGTTGGCACTTTGACCTGCACTTCGTGAAGAGGAGGCATGTGTTTGCATTCATCACCTGTGGCCATAAGGACATCTTTGCAAATATTTTCTGTTAGGAGAGAACTGGTAACAATCAGGACATTTAAAATCCACTCTGGACTCTGAAGGGAAAAGGTCACATTGGAGACAGGCTTTCCTTCCCTGTTCCTTCAAGTTCATCTGTATCTACATTCTGGTCTGTCTGATCCTGGGTCCTTAGGCAAGCCCGATTCTCCTCATGTAGCTGGTTTTAATATCTGTCCTAGTCTTCCCTGTCATAAACATGGTGCCCACTAAGTCCCATATTTGCCACCGGTGCCACTGGCCTTGGCTGACTCATCTAATGCCTTTATCCCTGGCTCTCCAGTGCCTTATCCGTGCTCTCTCCCCTTTCTGACTTTGCCTACCTGCTTGTTTGTTCACTCAGACTTCCCTTCCCAGGTATCTGTTCATTCACAGCGCACCCCTTTGTTTCAGACTCTCAATTCAGCCCATCCCAGTTTTCTGTTTGCCCCTTGATCCCTGTGAGATGCCTGCCTTCCATAAGATCCTTGTCAACACCTTTCTCTTCTTTGGTCCACAGTTTCTTGCTCAGCTGCTCCTTGCCTTCCTCATCACTGCACATCAGATCACATCTCTACTGTCTTTCCTCAGACTCTTTGTCCCACTGGTCCCTGTATATTCTGCTCTTGTCTCAGATCCTTATTCTCACCCGGCCAGACTTTACTTCTAGTTTTCTCCTCCATAGCAGTCTTCAATCACAGTGTCATCAGCTGACTTTCCACTGCTCCTTGGACAAATGCACTCCTTCCCAGAGCTGATTCTTGTTTTTTCCTTTGTTTAAACAATGGCTTTCCTGGTGGCCCTGATGTTAGCCCAGCACAGGGAGTGTGGCATGCACAAAGAAAGGGACAGAGATGTAGAAATGTCACTGTACAGGAGCCCATCCCGTCAGCTCCTTGTGACCACAAACTGGAATCTGTCTGCATGACAACTCTCACCACACTGTAAATGTAGGGCAGTTTACTTGCCTTTGATTGAAAAGTAAATTGCTGTGAATTACTCCATTTTATGCAGAGTAAGAATGAACAGGGATAATTGCTATGTATCAGTTCACACAAAGTAATATGCTTCCCTACATTTGTTTGTTCATGTTTCCACACCCATAGACTGCCTTGCATCAGTTCAGTACCTGTAGCACCTGAGACTTGCAATTGCAGGGGAAGAGCTTAGTGAGCCTCTGTACTTCAGAAACCTGTTTAGCACAGGGAGATGTTTTGATACGCTTGGTGTAGATCTTTGACAGGACTGTGTTTAGCAGGTGCCAACTGCAGGCACCAGAAGTTTGAAACTTGACCAAAGTTGGCCAAATTTCTATAATTATTAAAAAATTCAGGGGCTGCTAGCCTTCATTGGCTGTTTTCATAGCTGAAGTTGTCAGATTCACAAGGAAGCAATCACAGATATTCTTCACAATGGGCAAACCAACTCTTCTGCTTGTGTGTCTGAGTTTATGTCTATTAAGCCTTCTGGTTTCCTTGAAATATTCCATATATTCTTTTAAGAGAAGCACTCAGGGTGGAATATTCCATCCTCAATGGTCACCAAAAGGAAAATTTTTCAAAAGGTAGATCAGTATTTTACAGTACGTTATGATCAGCCACAGAGACATCAGGTGATGGCATGTCTGCACGTAACCTGTTTGTAGTGTTAAACATACATACCATCCACAGCATATATATTGACACAGTGCAGACTAATGGAAACAAAGAACAAATTATATTTGCATCTATGCAATCTTCAACAGAAACATATGTGATGATGATGATGTTAATGATGATGGTAATAATAATAATATACTGACCACATCTATACAAGCCCAAGACTGTTTTCAAGCAAGAGAGATTATTATGTATTAGTCTAGCATAAAGCTGGGCTGTGTGATAGGAAACATATGTTTCTTGGTACTTGTGCTTGCACAATAGTATAAAAAGAGTCTTGACATTCTATAGGTCTCTGGACAATTCTGCTATTGATGTGTTGTGAGTCACTGCAAACAGACCATCGTGTTTCTGAATCACTTCCTGCTCAAGGGGTTCCTCCACTTCTTCCAGAGATTGTGTGCTGGGGAGGAATTCAGTGGGCTAAAGCCCTGGAGACCCATTCAAATGTTTTCCCTTTCCCTTCCCCTCTGTGCAGCTGAATGACTCAGACAGGGGATGACACCTTAAACCAATGTCACTATTCCCTCATTGGGATGGGAGAACCTTATGAGGAGTCCAGAAGGAAATTTAATTCTATATTTTATTTTAAGGACATCCCTTCTGTTTTGCTTTATTTTTGTTGCTGGCATTTTATGGTTTATGGGAGTTTTTTGAGGGGAATGGGTTTAGAAGTTAGGAAATGGTGTTGTGATAAAGGTTGTTTCAGGTGTTTCCCACACAGTTGCAGTGCTTTGTCCCTCTGTCCCAAAAGTATTCAGGCCCAGACCACAAAAATGGTCCTTAGATATTTAAATTCCTCAGAGGTCTAATTAACTTTCCAATTGTTAATAGTTGTATCTAGCTGCATTTAGATTCCCAGAATATTCATAGGAGCTTCTCTTAGATCTGTGCTGTAGATTTGTCATTTTTCTGAGAACACAAGAGGCTGTAAGCCTGGCAGAAGATAGTAGATAGACCATCAGAGAATTACAAGTTTTGTGTGATTTTCAATGTCCCAAAAGTTCTGCTTTGCTTAGAAAGTATTGCCAATTGACTATTTTAATACATTTTCATAAAGAAAAAAATCTGCATTTAAGGGAAATGTATTCTTCTCCTAGTGTTTAAAATGCTCCTTCTTTCATTTGACATTTCCACTAGAAAATACTATCTTGATGACATTTTTTCTCAAAGAGATAAGCCATTGTGAATTGCTGAAACCTTACATTTCAAGTGCTTTTTAGTTTGTTTTTCCCAAACTATACTGGACTGATATGTGATCTTTTGGCAAATCAGTATTGTGATGAAAGTACAATCAGTTTCTAAGTAATTGCAAAATTATTTTGACTTCAAGAGATGCTTATCCATAGTGCTAGCCAATGCAGTACTTCCACACTAAATGGCAGTAAACAGTAGTACTGAATGAGCTGTGCCTGTTGTACAGAAATTATTTAGAACTATCGTATCTGAAGGAGGTGCATTTCACTGGGGCCTGATTTTCAGTCCATCAGTGCATAACACGGGCCTGTCATCAAGGCAGTTGCTGCTTTCAAAATACAGTCCTCCCTACGCACCTTCACCAACAAAAACATAGAATGCCACATACATTTTTTAATAGATAGCCTGCTTTGCTTTCATGTAGGAGTGGATGGTTCCAGGACCTCAGTCATTAAAAGTTTGTTCTACCTCATCTGTTTCTTTGTAGATATGCCTTTTAATTTGATCATTTTCTAACACTTTAGGCATTCTTAACTTTTCAGATTTTTGCTGAAGGACATCTGTGTAGCTGACAAACCTGCTAAATGCAGGTCACAGTTAACTTTTTTACATCCTTTCCTTTTTCCACTAGGTGGTTTCTCATTTTGTTAATGCTTCCTAACAGTCTGTTGTACTGAGTGTAAATTTGGACCAACAATAAAATGTCTTATAATGTCACATCACAGACTCAGATGTGCTAAAACTGCAGTGCTATGTTGGCAACTATCTATGCCATGTGAGTAGACCTAGCAAAACTGGATATGATCACCTTTATGGCTATCTAATAAGGCTGCCTCTGAAATAAATGCTTCATTTCTCCAACATAAAGGAATTAATGCCAGACTGCATCAGCTGATGAACTGTTCCCATGCCATGGGAGGTTTCACTTCACTGGCCTGTGATTTCAGTAATTGTGACAAGACTTAACATGTTCCCTTTCCCTTAGAAGATATCCTCAAATTCTTTTTCAATTGTTTTGTTCTTCTGCCTGTTTGGTGAGTTACCTCTTTAATGAAATTAAGGGAGTGGCATGTTTTTATTCATGGATAATCATTTTCTCTTGGTGTGATTATAAATTGTATTCCTTCCAATTTGCTAATTGCCCATGAGTTTAGTGGCAACTCTAATAGGAATTAGCTCACCACACTAAGTCCTGAACTTCATTTGTTTATGGTCAGTTGCCTGTAGTTTTACTTTCTATGCTAACATGCCCATTCCTGGCAACATTTCAGCTTGCACCAGCATCATATTCAAGACACAGGCATTTCCTTTGCTTTTGAGGAGGTAATGCTTTAATCCTCTGCAGCACTGCTAACTGGTCCTATGAAGTGTTGCCTGCAAACATGGTGCTCTTGTCCTCTTTGTCCATGCTGGGCAGTGACTTGGACAGCGATAGAAATTACAGCAGTCCTTTAAGCTTTTTCCAAACACAAGTCCTTGTCCTGACTTGTGGTGTTTGTAGATCTGTGTGCAGCTTTGTGAGACAGCTCCATGCTCAATATTCCATTCTGCTGCCACTCTCCTGTGTTGTAATGGCATCCTCTGTATGTGTCTTGTGTAGCTTTGAATCTGAATTAGGTAATGTCCTTTGGCTGGCAAATTTTAATGGCATTTCCCAGAAATAACTCTGGCTCATCCAGTAGATTTTGACTGCTTTTTCTCAGCCATGTTTTTCCAGCCATGTTTGCTGTCTTCCTAAAGAGTCAGCATCTCAAGATCAAGGAGTTTGGCTTTTCAAATCCCTGACAATCCAAAACTCTGCTGCCCTTACTCCTGGTTATCTTAGTGCTTAATGACATATGGATCATATGTTTCATTTTTATGTGCAAGCCAGCATTCAAATTCCTATGTGGCAGCATCCTGGTGAGCCACAGACATCAGGCTAAATTCAAAACTATTAGAAGCATCAAGTAATCCAGAACCAGCTATTGTCAAAAATAAAGCCACCTCTGAGTGATGTAGAAGCATTCACCTGAAGAGTCACCTAAGTATAATTTCCTGTAATCACTGAGCAGTGGAGGCCGCAAGTACACAGAGTGTCCACATTTCCACACACTGTCACTCCAGTTACCACTCCTGAGCATCTTAAAGCAAACCAAGCTCCTCCTTTCTCATGGTCCCCAACGTCTGCTGGCAGACAACAAGCCCTTTTTAAATTTTTCAAGTTAACATTCATACACCCAGAAAGCATTAGCTCCAGTAAGGTGAGGGTTTCTCTTCCATTCAGTGAATTTTCTTAGCTTTTTTTTTTTTTTTTACCTGTGGGCACCAAAGCATGAGCCAAAATCAATTTCATTCCACCAAATCCACACATGTATCCTGTAAATGTATATATTTGACCTGGTCACTGGCACTATCTTTGTCATCAGTGGGGAGGAATACAGTTATTACTGTGGAACAGCTGTTCTTAGCCTGGGGTATGTCTCTCAGATAGTTTGGACAAACCAGGCTCTGAAACCTCCAACTGATCTCTACTGATATTAAAATTTGTCCAGACTGGCTGCAGATATAAAAATGAGATTCATGGGTGTCTAATGTTGGGTGATAAGTAATAGATTGGAGGAGTGGGACAGAAACCTGCTTTATTCAGTTTCTCTCTCCCAGCTCTTCAGCTTAAGTAACACAAGCCTGGCTACAAGAAAGGGATCTATCTGTAACCTTTAAATGTCTTCAAACTTTGATTGTGGATGAAAAGTAGAGTGCAACAGGGGCAGTTTTTCCTGGAAGGTATGCAGTGCTGAAAGGATGCAGCTACCAGATTCCAGTTTGCCAAGTTTCTGCTTCAAAATGCAATCTTAGACATAATGCTGGGTGCATCAAATATTACTCACATTTTCCTGACATTCCTTACACACACACAAAAAAAAAAATTTGTGTAAAATCAACCCAGTGAAAATCAAAGCAGTGTTTGCATCTTATTGGCAGTGACGTCACAGGAAGAGAGGGTTACGCCTTTTCAGCTCTGTAGACAAAAGCCAGAGGTCTGCCAAATTTTCTAGTTTCACTTTAACTGTGGGAAAGGAGTTCCAGGAGAGAGCCCAAGTTAGTGAAGGCTGATCTACATACAAAACATGCATTGGGCCGACTTGCAGTTGTTCAGCACGTGCTCTGGGCTAGCAAGGAGGGACATCACCCTCCTAGCAAAGCACCAGGCTCCAGCTGATCCATTGCCATCTGCAGGGGTAGTTGCCTCAGGCCCAGTGCTCCCTGTCAAGGGTGGTGATGTGGCTTTGCTCTGGCAGAGCTGTAGCTGCAGACATGGGCTGTGCTTGCATCATGCATTGCAAGAGTCGTTACCACAAGAACTGCTGCCTTTTGACCTTCACTGGTGAATCTGTGCTGGCCAGGGGCTACGTGGCACTAGGCTGGTAGGCAGTCCCCACAAAATGATCTCTTGTTTGCTTGGGAATGCCATCCCCATTGATCACTTTCCAGCTGGCTTATATTGATTTAGCTTAATTCAATGCAAGTGTTTTGCATGTAGAAAAGGCTCTATGAATATTCCCATGAAGTCTAAATCAGTTCTGTCTCTCTTGATCTTTAAATCCTATTGTCACTCACGTGTGGCTTTCCTGCACTCAGTACATGCCTATTCCTGGGGGGAGCAATTGCCAGGTGCTTAATTTTAGAGAGAAATGCTCACCCTGCTGTCTGGGAATGAAGCGTGGCATAGCCAGCTTCAAAGACTAGACAGATTTCTTGCTGAGTTTTAAAGACATCTTTCCCTTGACTGGGATTTGCTATTGTATCCCTTTTTGCTCTTATCTTCCCTTTCAGCATATGGGAAGGTTCAGGTGCTTTCCAGACTCCTTCCATCTTTGAACCCTTTCAAATGCACTTGCAAAGGTACCAGCAAGTTCTCAGTTCTGCCTCTTGCCCTCTGCAGATTGCTGAGATGACTGAGGATGTGGTGGATTTGATGGAATCTGTGCTTAAAAAATCCGTCATTTGACTCCCTGTTTACACAGAGCCCTGGAACTCAGCAGAGACCGAAAAGAAAACTTATTTTTAATTCTAATGAACTAGCACAGAAGGAGAGAGTTCTTTGACTTCTTCCTTCACTTCACATAACAATTTTAGTCCTAATAAAGACTCCACCCAAATATAATAGAAGGAAGAATTATTTTTCCTGTGTGCCTGTTGTTTTTCTAAGAAACATATGTGTTTATTTTTAGATTATAAAATGTAATTGTTGTGTTCTCTGAAGCACATAAGTAAAATTAAAAACACATTGAGTCAACTTGCTGCTTAATTTACATTAATTAAACTATTCAATGGGAAGGATGTTCCTAGTTAGGTTCTTTCAGTGGGATCTGGATTTTATTCTTGGCTCTGCCACAGATTGCCCGTTTGATTCATGGCAAGTCGCTTAATCTCCCAGTGTTCCAGTTCTTCATTCCCCAAATGAAGATAATTCCCCTTCATCATCTCTGTTTTGACTATAAATGCTTGAATTGAGGTGTGTTTTGCATAGTATTCAGCATAATAAGCTCTAATTTATAATCACATATATTGATAATAGGTCATCTTGTCTCCAAGAAAAAACACCTCTGCAAGTTCTTCCCAATGCATTGATTTGAAAACAACTTTACTTTCCACCACACTCAGGCAGACAATGTCAGAGCTCTGTCAGATCATACTCAAAACTGAGTTTTCATCAGTGGAAATATGCTGATCTCAGGTTTCCAAATCCTAGGCTTCTATTCTGGAAGCTAAGAACTCAGCTTCAAGAAGAGCTTAGTTCTTTCATTGCATCCTTAGACTTCATCTAAGCTAAGGATGAAATCTCATCAGAAGTGTTGCTACAGATCAGGTCCAGGCCTGTGGGTTAGGTAAGACAGAAACTCTGGCTTGAGCACACTTGGCCAGCACACCTGGGAAAACTCCATGTTGTGTGAATGGCTGAAGGACCTGCTTCACTCTGATGCTTCCTCACCTCTCCACCTGTCAGATAATCAGTCTCCGAACAGTTTACACTGGGAGCATCTACTCCTGGATTTTCCCACAATCTACCTCTGACTAGCCATGTAAGTGTTTAGGAGCACTGACTATTTTCTGTCACAGCGTGGTGTATACTCATTTGTGCTGACCATCTTCCTGCTACACCTGCACTCATCTGCTTTCCTGTTTATTCACCAGTTGTGTTTTGCCTGGATGTTTGCATTCTGGTTTTGTACAATGCCTGGTTCATTGAAGATCTTAGCCCTAAGCTGGCAGCACTGAAGCGTCAGTTACCAGAGGAGCTGCCCTCTGTTTTCTGTCAGTGCTGGCTCCAGCTGAATCATTTTCTCAAGCTGATTGAGTCCACTGAAGCTTAGATCTAAGCCCTTATGTCTCCAAATTTGGGAACTAGGGCTATATTTGCAGTGAAGAGGTGAGCAGGAGCTAATGCATGATGGGATTATGCTTTTCTTTTATCACCTGACAGCACTCTGACAGTCTGTGTTTCACTGCCATTGCAGTCACTACAAACCTCCAAAAAAGGCCATGGTATCTGTGGGTCTTCCTCCCTTCTTGTTGCCTGTGTCCCCCTGAGCACTGTAAAGGGTCAGCCCTGTGATCTTTGCACCTGCAAAAAGTCCCAGCACTGGCACAGTTCTACAGACTAAAACTCCTTTCTTCACTTGACATGTATTGTACCATCCTTTGCAAATGTGAGACACATATAACATGAGGTTCACAGTGTGAGTTGAGAGTTCTAGTGCTTTGACTGCCTGGCCAGCTGGGCTTGGGCTACTATCTCTCAGAAAAAGAGGAGTTCCAGCCTTGCACTACTGCCAGAATACTTCCTGGGTTTTGGCCCCACACCCCAAATGGATTTCCACTAAATTACACATTCCCATAGCCAACCTGGCAAGCAAAACTCCTGTCCCAAACATAACCCAAAGGGCCGAAGTATCCATTCTCTGCTGGCTTTTGTGGTTGTGTTCACTGAGAGGAAGTGGTGAGGAACAGCAGTAACACTTACCATTCTTAATGTCATCTGAAGTCACTATAAACTCCATTCCTTACAAAATTTTCCTGCCCAGTTTAAATCTACCCTCCTTATTGCTGTATCTATTTCCCCAAATGCATTTTAGGCTGCATGATGCAACTCACCATGCTCATGAACAGCACAGACCTCTCTTGCTAGCTATTGCTTGGGAAAAAAGTTCTGGCCACCAGCTGATGCTCCCAGGACAGATCAAACTAATGAGGCTGAAATAGAGGTCACTGAGGTTCAGAGCTGGTTCATTTTGCACCTGGGTATTTAATTCTTTGTGATGCTGGTTCCCATCAATAAGCTGCAAGCAAAGGAGAGTGGTAGGAACCAAGGATCAGGGTGTCCATGGGCATCTGCCCCCTGCAACACTCACACTGAATTAAAGCAAATAGCCTCTGCTTCATCCCACTTAGGCAGCTCCCTAACAATTCACACCTATTCCATACAGCCATTTCTGTCTTCCTACTGATTCACTAAAAAATTCCTGCTCACTCTTTCTGTAAACTCAGCATCCTGTCTTCTGTTGAAGTTACAAGCCAGATGTTAGCTTAGCCAGTGATTAATGCTTTGAAAAGGTCAGCTTTGAATTTCGCTGCCAAGTTCACCCACCTCTCTGGGCAACTCCTTATACATCTTGTCTTACTTTGATAACATATTTGCAGTTGAAAAATATTAAAACTGATATACTACTTTATATCTTGAAAGCACATTAAAAATAATCTTAGGTGTTGGGAAATGTTTTAAGGCTGTGCTTGGAGAAGAAGGACCCTTTTAATCCCCTTCTCACATGGATTGCTTGTAGCTCTGAAAATCTGATCTCTGGCTCTCTATACTCTCTGAGTACCACCTATCCATCAGCCCAGTGGATCTAAAGAAGTGAATTCAATATAATTAATGTCATCTTTTGGTGGGGACACAGAAGGTTTACACCAAATTTTACAAATTAAGTGTCCTTATTCTCCCTTAGTCTCAAGCCAGACTTTGTAAGCTTGGACAAGTAGTCTCACCACGTTAAACATTAACACTGTCTTTGTCACATACTGCACAGCATGGCTTGTCCTAGTTCTGTCTGGGCTTCTGTGTGTGCAGCATCACCAAAGAAGCTCTGCTCTTCATCAACAAATACAGAGTAATCCTCTTGATAGATAATATTTTAGAGAGTTTGATCTTGGATCCTCTCACATGGAGAAATACTGTTAGGAGCAGGCAGATTTTTGCCTGAGAAAGTTTTGTTTTCTTGTTTCTTTTGAAGTAAAAGAGGAAATGTGGGAACCATTTCTAAATTGCCCATGCTGCAGAGTGACAGAAGAAACCCAGAAACAGATAAAGACCAACAGCTGGAACATATTGTGGTACAAAGAAGAAATTAGCTTATGGCATAAAAGAATGAAATCACATATAGAAGTAACTTGTGTCTCCTGGCATTACTTGGCAACCTGGAAACTTTGGGGCAAATGAGGTCTGTGGTCCCAGGCTAGTGCTGGTGTGGTATGGAGATGTGCCACCCTAGAAGGAAGAGTCCCAGCCTGTCCTTAATGACCTTGCCTGAGACCTCACAGATGTGTGGGAAGAGGCGAGAGAGAGGAAGGGGTCAGAGGCTTCCCCCTCTCTCTGAGCTTTCCCAGCACTGCTCCAAATTCCTGAAAAAAGCTTGCTTCTCCCTGCTGTGGGGACACTTTGAGGCAGCTTTGGTCCATGTTCCCCTGGGACCTTGCATCATAAGCTGGGTGAATGGCTGCAGCCTCTCAGATGTTCCTCTACTCTCAGGGGCCTCATCTTTGGGCATGAAAGGCCATCTTCATATGGATTGCTTAAAAGTTACATCATTGAGCAATAAAACAGTGAAAATACCTCAGGGTAGGAGAGGAATTTGAGATAAACATTCTTTACCAGATAGTGCAAAAGAAAGCATGGCCTCATCAAAATGAATGATCTGACTTCCATTGCGCTCAGTGTGGCCAGGGCTTCAACTCTTACGTGTGCAGTGTCGTGCTGCTGCAGTGATGAGCCCAGGACAGCATTAGCCTCATGAAGTCAGACAGCTGGATTGATGGATGTAATCAAATTTCCTGCCCTGATTACAGTTTTACCATCCAAAGCCTCAGTTTAATCAGTGGTTGTATTCATAGTGGGATTTGTTTCAGGAGGTATCCCATTTACCACTCCCAGTTTCGGAGAGCTGGTTAATCCTTCCATGGGGCAGGGTTCTCATATCATGCCTCATAAACTCCCTGCATGAGGGTTTAGGAAGAAAGGACAGGATTTGTCATTACCGCCCTGTGAACGTGTCTGCACGGCAGGCACAGAGATACACAACCAGATGGCTTCACTCAATTAACTTCTCACAGGTGGAGACCGAGGTCCAAAAATACACAGCAGCAGCCAGATCCATGTAGGCCAACACCATGCTCCCTCCCCAGAAAGGTCTGGGAACAGAAAGACCCAAAGTCTCCCTGCACAGGCTATCTACATGTGGCTTTTTTTGCCACATTCATCCAGCCCTACATTTTCCAGCTCCAAACTGGTGGGCCTGCATGATGTGCTTCATGAGCCTGTCAGCCCAGAGAATCTCCACACAGTGTCCCACTGAAGTTATGAAAAAATTTGCTCTGTACAAAGGATCAGAGCAGCATTTTTGCTTTTGGGAACCCCTTCCACCAAAGACCATCATTAGCCCTGTGTGGTGCAGGATAATTTTAAAATAATTTCACTTAGAGTACTAGATGGAAATCTCCTGCCAGTCACCCTCCTCACGTGTTTTTTGTTCTGAGAATCAACAGGCCTCAAAGGGCAGTCCCAGAAGAGGCCACATCTGTACAGTTTACTTTCATCCCCACAAGGGTTCCCAAACAATTCCAGTGCCAGCCAGAGGTTTGCTGAATGGTATGAGAACCAAAGGCTTTCTTTACCTTCTGTTCATCCATTTAAAATCTCATGAATCAAAATTAAGAGGATAGGAGTAGGAGCTTTAGGAGGCTGTGGTTTCTCACAAATGCCTAAAGCCAAGTACTAATGAGAAAGTTAAAAAAAAAGAAGTCTGCAATCCATCACTAGAACAATGCCACAATTAAGAGACAAATCCAATGTGCATTGCTTTACATTTATGATGCAGACAAACTAATTTAACTAATTAGGGCTGTCTACAAAATGCATATGAAATAGCACTGTCCTCAAGGCCCAATATCAGAGATTCTTGTTACTGAAGTCCCAAAGTGCACAGATACGTAGCATGGACACCTGCTACTCTCTGAGGATGGAATTAGCCAAATCACTTCTGCATAGGAAGCTTTGAATATTTTCTTTATTGACCCACCCACAACTGATGGATGAAAACCAATCAATTGAGAAGTCTGCAAGGATAAGTGTATGTATACAAAACTCTTTGATTTCACAGTTAAAGAAACAAAACCAAGAAAAAAATGAAAAGTCCATTTGGTTTCTCCCATTTGAACCTAATTTTTTACACATTAACTTTACTTTATAGCTTTTATGTAAGCCTAAAGAGTTAAGGTATTATTTATCTTCTTTGAGAAAGTAAACTATTTTCTTTGTATGTGCAAAGATTTGTTGTTGTTTAAAAGATACTCCTGCTCCCCTGAAATTTGGTGTGTATATTTTGATAGCAGCAGTTTGTGCAGCACAGAAACTCTGCAGAGAAGTTCAGGTGCTGCATTACTAAGGTGCTGGCATTACCCCCATGAGAATGAAAGCCATGACCACAATAGAAGACTTCAGCAACTAGTTCTGAAAAATAATTTAATGGCATGAAGTTTGATGGGAAGAAAAGAGGTAGAATTGTATTAAAGAAACAAGTTTTTAAAGAAACCCATCTTTCCAGACTAGTTTCAGACTTTGGCTGTGCCTGGCTCTATCTCCAAGCAGAGTGCCTGGTATGAACTCCTCTGCTGCACCCAGTGCCCTTCTTTTAGGCACATCCCCAGTTACCTCCATGTGGGTTTCTGCCCACATTCCAAAATCCTACCTGGATCCCGCGACAGTCTCAGTGCTGTGCCTGGGAGAAAAAACAAATGCCTTCCTGTACTGGGCGTGGACCAACTCACTCACATTTGTCTCATTTATCCCTGAGAAGTGGAGTTATTGCCTCAGAGATGAAATCAGCTCAGCTCTCCACCTCTTTTTCCAGTAAAGGGTGAACCCTTTCTCTCTAGATAAACAGGAGTGGGCTCACAGAGACCACAGCATCCTTTGCCACTCCAGGCTTGCCCAAGGTAAAGAAGAGGGTCTATGTGTCACTCCAAAAGGAATTTCTCTGCTTCCTGCTTCTCGCCATTCCTGGCTGTTGCAGCCTGTGGTACATCAATGTGTGCTTAGCAGGGGAAAAGTGCCGCTGGCCAAGGTGGTGGTTGTGAGATGAAAAAGGCTGATCTGCACAGTGGTTTCTTCTGTCTTCATCTGAATGCTTTCACTTTAGGAACTCCTTCCTTGTTACAGCTGGGAAAGATGTAAACAGAAGCCAGTCCCAGCTGAAAACAACTCTGCCTGTGTTCTCTGTGGATTGTGCTTGATCTCCCTTCTGCTTTTTACTCCAAATATCAAACTAGTTTCTCTCAGCACTGAGTCTGCAGACAATTAGAAGTACAGGTCACCCACAGTTTCTCCCACTTCATTGGGAGCTCTAGTGGCTTTAGCAAACAGTTGGAGTAGGATTGTATATTTTCTCATGGAATGAGACACAAGAGGGAGACAAATACCAAAGTGGTGCCAGTGCAGACGCATGCCCTTGAAGTCTAGGTAGGAAAATGTGTTTCTCAGCTCTTGAGAGGTTTGAAGGTTTTGGATATCTCCAAAATCCTCAAGAATGAAACATGGAGAAATTAAATGTATGTCAGAAAAACTTCCCTTTTGCAGTTTGAAAACATTCCATGTCCCATTTGAATTGGGGTAGAAGTTAATTAGTGCTCATTCACTGAACCATTGAAACATGATACTTCCACCTTTCAAAATAAAAAATCTTCCCCCTGGGACCTCATTCTCTTTCCCAAGCAATTGCTGAATTTGGAGAGATTGTGAATTAGAGCCCTTCCTACAGTTTTTGGCTCCTACTGAAAACATGTAATTTGAAAGTTCCCAAGAAATCTCAAAAAAAAAGACACAGAGCTAATTCAAACATGGGATACAATGGCTGCCTTTCATATCCTCAATGTCTCCAACATGAGCCAAAAATTAGTCTGGATAAACACAGAAGATTTTTATCTGGAGAAAGCTTGAAACTGTGAAACAGAAGAATGTAGGAAGAACAGAGCTCATACCTGGCCCCCACCTGCTCTAGGTGCCTAAAAAAGACAGCACAACAAATTCAGGGTTAAGAAGAGCTGTTGTCAGTGTTTAACTCCATGTGCAGCCCAAGGAGCAGGTAAATCCACGGAATAGGATTTACTCCCCTCCGCGTTTATGTCCCAGACAACAAAAACTAGGGGACATGTATTTCACTTCAGACCACATTAGCAAATTATGTGAATTCCTGCATGACCCTAAGGACCCAAAAACCTGAATATATGATCTAGCTGTGAAATAGAACAAACTGAGACCATAGCTCAAACATTTCTCATGTGAGGCAATACCTGACTTTCCAGGTCAGTGGGCAAAAGAAATGTAGTGTAAATATCTGTGGCTGTAAGCCAAAAAAGGACCCACTGTGAATTCAGTCTGAAAAAGGTAGTCAGTGGAAACTGCCATATGGGAATGGTATGACATCTGGCTACATGAGATAGACCATTTGTGTGTACAACCAAAATTAAACACTAATGTGGGAGCAAAGATAATACACCAGGCAATATAAGAACTACTCTCCTGCTCAACCCATTAAGACAGACAGAGGTTATATTAACAGCAGCAAACCATACAATGCCAGGCTCCTTCTCCGGCAGCTCTCTCATGGCCCAACCACAGCTGTGCTATCAAGCTTTTCTAGCCACCAGTATTCTGTGGGGCACGACTGCAGACTTATGGTGGTTCCACGTTATGCTTGGGAATTGCCTGGGAGAAGCTTAATCGTCTTTAGACAGAATATGCCAGGGATTGGTCTAACAATTTAACAGTATAGGCAGATCAGGGCCAGTGTCCTTGCTATGTCATTGTTCTATTTATTTGTATAGACGTGGGACAAGATGCCAGCTGCACAGTGACACTTCCTGTAATCCTCATTCTTCTTTATGTCCAAAGTCCCTCCTGAGGCATTAATCAAGATTATTAACTGTGCTTTTAAAAAAGTATAAAAAATGGAAGAAGTCCAACTGTGACTGCCTGGTCCTCTCTGCTGCTGTTTCTATAGCTTTCAGTGTTGAAGAATGTCAAGAAGGAAGGAGGCAGTGATTCATTGCCCAAAACTTTCAGGAGCCCAGAGACTATTTCAAATGTTCCAGTATCCCATTGCCTGTACCAGGCAGCACCCATGGCTCATTGTTCATGCCAGCATCTGACATGGCAATGCCAGCCAAGTCTGCACACAGTCATTGGTACTTACAAGGGCATGAGGTTTACAAGAAAACTTCAGAGCCATTTCTGTGGCAGGCAGATATTTCTCAGTGAATGTACTAATAAGCCCAGGACCTGCTTCTCATTTTACACTGTCATAAATGCACCACTCTCTGATGTGCTACAGAAGGTTGTGAAATCACAACTTGGAGTCATGTGGGGGCCTCCCAGCTTTGCAGTTGGGGCACATGGCTTCACTGTGTGTAAAAGTAGGGGTGAGAACCATATGCGCTTTTGTCCTTCGGTGAAAGAAAAGTACCGGCAGCAGACTGTGTGGTAAGATTAGAGACCAGCAGTAACTGGGGCATGATTGGCTTCAGTGACACTTGTGGGTTGTTTTGCTCTGTGAAGTTTAGAGAAGTTTGTTCTCTCCAAAGAAACCCCATGCTGCCCATTTTGAAATCAGTGAGAATTCAGAGTTTTCCCTAAAAAAGGGACAGTCAAGCCTGCCAAGTGAAGTTTGTGTGCCAGTATCTTGTGAATCTCAGGAATTCTTAGAAGAGCAATGGCTTTGAAGACTCCAATATAAATTCATAAAGCATTTTATTTCCCCTCTGTCTCCTTCTTATATCTTTTACCATAGCTTAGATGCTGCAGTTAACAACAGGTATTCACCATCTCTTTCTTTGCAATGCGGGATGGAATTTTCTCATTAGACAAAAATATAGCAAAAGGCACAAAATTTAGGTCAGAAAGAAAAGGAAACAAGAGTTTCTTCTCTTTCACTGCATCCCACAAAAATATTTGGACAGTTTCTCAACATAAGGAATTGGGAGAGTGTATTCACTCTCCTAGCAAAAAAGGAAAGATAAGAAGCTTCCTTAAAGGCACCACTTCAAAATAGCTAAGTGAATGTCATGCATTAAGGAATTATAGACATTTTCGATGTAGTCATAGAACTTTTAAAAACCTGCTTGTAATTTGATATGTGGTAATGGGGATTTATTGACCACAACTTCTAGATATGTGTGTGAATATGAGCACACAGATACTGCATTTTGGGGTTTTTTTTGCTGAGCATCTTCTTGTCTGGATATGTTCATATAATTCTCACACTTGAAGCTCCAAAGGAATGAAAATATCAGATGCTCACACTCCTTTTCTCCACTAGGGGAACCCAAATACATCCTGTCTCAAATAAAAAAGTGAACATTAGAGGTGGAATCAATGACAAAATGTTCCGGTTTGTGCTTACCCCTTTTTACTCACTTCCATGACCCATTCTAACCGCAGCAAGTGTTAGGAGCCCTGAAACATTGGTTTGTGGTTTGTTTACTCAAGGATGTGGGGATTAAGTCATGCTGCTGTTGGGGCTTCTTTTTTTTTCTCTCTCTCTTTTGTTGTGCTTTTTAAAAACAATGGGAGAATCAAAGGATATTTTTTACCACCCTGCTGCCACCTCATCCATCAACTGCCTCACTGCTTCAGATCCCATCTGTATAATGCTGTCGTGATCCAGCTGTCATTGAACTCCTCCTGTCACAAGCATCTCATTGCTCTTCTCATAATACCCCCTATCTCCTCCTTCCTCCTGGGACCTTTGCAGATGCCTGCTCCTCCTCAGGATTTACTTCAGCTGTCTTGAAAGCTGTCTTGAAAGCTGTCTTGAGATCCTCTTTCCCCAGATAATGATTTTTTCTTCATTGTGCTCTAATTACAATACAGTACTCAACACACAGGTGTGTGTCTTACAGGAAACCATATCACATGCAGTACTGATCCTGCCATGCCTGAATAGGCTGGCAGGCAACCAGTCCTGATCTTCAGCTCAAGTTTTTAGTAAGATAGTTCCATAAACACAATGACATCATGTCATGACATCATTATTTTCCTGTAGGTTTAAATCGGCTTGCTTGCTTTTACAGGAAATTATATGTTCTCAGCTCCTTTAATTTAATTGACACCAGGGAAGTGCCACACACATTACTTCCAACATTTAGGTCTCAAGTGCATGAACAACATTCCCATCATCCATTAGGTACCCACCCAAAACAGATTTTGTCATCATACAAGTGAAAGCAGCTAAATAAACATAAAAATCAGGTTTAGAGTATAAAAGAAAAATTCAGAATATTACTTCTGGGGAAAGGGTGAAGGCAAAATTACAATATCGTGTGTTATAGGGCCTTCTGGCCTGGCTGAAAGCACTGGATGCTATGGTAATATGATGCCAATGTCAAGAGACCAAAGTTTTAATGACTCCATCTCCCACCACCCCAAATCCCTCCTAATATTAACCATTATGTAATTGCAGTGTATACTATTTATTTTAGCATTGATTGGAAGGGTTTTGCAGAAGAAAGAATAGTACTAGAAACTGAAATTTCATTGTATAAAATGAACTAGATAATGTGACCTAGTGCACAAAACTGCACATAACAGAAGGAAATCAAAAGAGACATTCTACTTTGTTCATGGAGTACAGGACAGTACAAAAAATCACAAACTTAAAATCAACATCTCTCTTGAGGGTCTCAGTGAAATAGAAGAGTCAAAAATATTGTATTTATGGGTTAGATCAGCTTTCATACAATCATCAAATGTTAAGGGTTGGAAGGGATCTTAAAGATCCCTGCACTGCCATGTACAGGGACATGTCCCACGAGACCAAGTTGCTCAAGGCCTTGTCCAACCTGGCTTTGAACGCTGCCTAAGATTCCCTCCTTCAGATCAATTTCGATCCAACTCTATTCTACTGCTCCACCAGTAAAGAATAGAGAAAATATTCATTAATTTACAAGAAGCACTGAAGCTCCCATTATTTGTTAGAAAGGAAGGGCAGAAGGTAAAGGGGAAAGTGTCACAGTTGACAGCCATGTGTTTTCAAATAAAGGCTAATGTGTGCATACCAGCACTCATTTTACACACCACTGCCAAAACTGATAAATTGCAAAGTCATTGTTGCAGTTACACTACTCACAGAGCAGAGCCCTGAAAGTCAGGGGCTGAAATGGTACACTTTGGGCCATCAGTGTTCTAAGTTGGAAATGACTTCCATGACTCTCCCTTCACTACTACCAAAGACATGAATGAATTCCTAGTTCAGGATTCAAACTGCTGTTTGACTCTTAACAGGCCTCTACATACACCAAGCTGTAGACATTTATGTAATCCATGGCACCTAAAGGCTTTGTCACAACCTCTAGGAATATATTTGTAAGATTTTAATTCAAAGGGTTGAGTTATACATGTGAACTAACACCCTTCATAGGATCACTGAGCTAGCTGCAGCACTACAGTCCCATCTCAAAACCTAGCAACCTCATCTGTAACAGTTCTGTCAACAGTTCATGCACATTTTAAAATGATCAAAGTGTTTTTCACTATTTTTCCGAGAAAAGAAGAGCCCTTGCGACAGAAAGACGCAGATATGTCTTTACATTATTTCAGTAAAAACATCCTTTTCTTATTAAAATATGGTGCTATTCTGTGATTATAATAATCTTCTTTCCTAGGAAATTTATGACTCATCATGTATAAATTCTCGTCTCAGGGATTCTGCCCTTGTGGTGGCTTTGGCCACACGCAGAACTTCTCACCGTGTTTAGGTACAAATTGCATCAGAGCTGTGTGTATAATAGATTCTCCCTTATTTTGGCTTCCCTATCCATCTGGGTGCTTGCCAAGTGTGCTGGCTGGCCATCTTATTAGCAACAAAAATGGGACTTGAGTCCCAGCAAGACTCTGGTGGAAGCTGGAGGTCTCCTTGTTGACTGCAGTGGCATTCAACCACTTCCACCACTTCAGCAAGGGCTTTCTGCAGGGTGGTTGTTTACTCTAATTGCTTTAGTTCTGCCGACTATGGAGAGCTTTTGATTACACTTGAGCACAGACTAAGGGCACTCCACTGTCACCAGATAAACTCATTATATAATGCACCTCTGTGCATGTGCTATGCTCTCTTGTTGGTTCCTCCATAAGGCAGGTTCATGTATGTGGAAATCTGGTGGGTTTTCAGTGGCAGAGGCAGATTCCTGGCTAACCATGCATCAGCATTTCTCTGGAGCCACAGCTTTCCCAGGAAGGCTACCACATGTTCACAGGCTGGATCTCACCTCAAGCCCCAGATGCTATGCCTAGGCTGAGCCACATGTGACCCCAACATGCTCTGACACCAACAGGTCACCCTATGTAGGATGAGACCAAGCCATAGTAAGAAAGCTGAGCTCATGTTTCCAAGAAGCAAAGAGAAAGGGAGGAGTTTGCGCAGCATGTTGTCATTGCCGGTGGTATTTTCCAGACTAACAGTAAACTTGGGTTGTTTACTGGATCTCAAACTTTCTTTGCATGTATACAGGAAAACAGATGCTTCCCACTCCTAGGCCCCATGCCCAAGCAGGCTCCCTCAGCAACATGGTAGGCAGGGGACAAAAAACAGGGCAGCAGAGACATTGCTTCCTGCCTCTGTCTGCTTTGAGGCGATAGAACATTATCTATCCTGCACACTTCTCTGGCCTCCTTGCCAGGGTATCAGGCAAGCTCACAGCATGCAGTTTGTTTTTCCTGCTCTGTAGGAACAGCGGCTGCCTCTGCTCCCAAACAGGGAACAGAGGCCAGGGCTTGCAAGTACTTTGGCTCAAATAGGGCGTATGGGGTAGTGATGAGAGAGCTGGGAAGCAAGCCACATTTCCCATAGCCTGAGCAGGTGGGTGCCCCAGCTACTTGGTTACCTTTCATCTTCCAGCATTAAAGGCCTGGTATGGTCCATCCAGAGCCCTGTCTTCAGCATGCCTCAGGTGCAGTCCTCCAATCCATTCATTTATGCTAGCATAAATTAAATTTCATGCTCTTACAATGAATTAAAGAGGCAAAGGTGAAATAGAGTACATACTCATGTACCTGGATATATACTTAACCATTTGACTTCAAAATGACCACCTATCAATCTCTTGCCTCTTCTTCTGAAACAGTAGTGCTGGTCCCTGTCTGTGCCAGGACTGTGATTTATTGTGCCCTTCTGTGGTCGAAGATCTCTCTTCAGCTTTCTGCCTGAAGAAAGTGACATAGACTGCTTGAGGACGTGATGCACTCGCTGTTCCCCTCTCCTGTGACATTTCTTTATATAAGCAGCTGAATAGCAAAACATACCAGTGTTCATTACTATTTTTGTTATTTATAGTGAGCTGCCACAGATGGAGACTGCAGCACCATTCTATCTTTAGGGCGTAGTGCCTGCCTGTCCCTACAGACAATTGGTAATTAGCACAAGAACAAGTTGTTTATCTATTCTCAAACTTAAATAAATAGGAGACCCATTTATCCATCAAAATTCAACTGCCTCCCTTTGCCAGATCTCCAGGTTAACTGCTTAATGAATAGAGATCATCGCTTCAGGCACTTCAGTAAAGATAAAAGTGTCTTTAAAGGAAATGAAATATGCAATAAAAAATAACCAGCTATATACTGAATGAATAGCATTTGGATCACAAGAATCATGAGCACCAGACAAGATGAAGGTCACAGGAATTCCAAGCAGAGTCGTAGAAATGGACAAACCAGCACATAGGGGAAATGTGGTGCATATATCCTACTTACTCCTGATGTGCACTTCTTAGCCACCCACCTCTGAGCCAATCACTCCAAGTGAATCCTTGCATGAGCATGAAACTGAAGAAGAAAAGGCAGAGAGGGCACTTTCAGTTCTTCAAGTAAAATCCCACATGTGCTCTGAGACGACCTTGTATGCCTTGGGTGGCAGGACCCTTCCCAATGGAAACACCACACAAGCCAGGGAGAACATATGACTATTTTTTCTATTTTTATTGCTGATTCCAATCTTTCTTTGTTTTCTTTTATTCACTATTCCCACCCCCGAAGGTAGAGAAGAGCAGGCTTTATGAACAGATGGACTCTGTGAGTTGCACCTAAGGGTTGGCCCCACTTCCTACTCTCCTTGTCCCCCCACCCTCTCTGTGGATGGGAGGAGTGCACTCACTATTAAGGTTAAAGCAGTCCGTGTGGAAAAGAACAACCCTTGACTTTCTCACCATTCAGATGTTTTCGGCATCTGAAAGTGTTCACTTACTCAAGCTTGGAAGTGCAACAATGTTTTGCATGCATATGGGTGTACACAAATCCTTATGTACAGGGTGGGAAAACCACTATCACACAGCAGAAGTGGGTCAGATCAGAAGAATTCTGCCAGGCCTCCATTTTCAATCATATGTAATCCAGTAAAGTGCTATTTGCTCACTGCCCTACCATCCAGACAAACTTCATTTGGCCTTTTTATTGTCCAGTTTACAGCATCCAGGAAGGGGGTAAAAGCTACTAAATAAAAGAAAATTATTCCAAATACAGTGGCTGGAGAAATAAAAGCTTATGAAAGGGTCCTTCTTTTGTCTTTCAGCTCACAACTCCAAACTTTCCTGTAGTGGTCAAGCTGGGACATGCTCATGCTGGAATGGGGAAGGTAAGTAAAAGAAAAACAAAAAATATATATATACATACATANTGGCACAGCATTCCTGTGATTACACATGGCATGTGACCAGCCAGCCAAGGGGTTAAACCACCCCACAACCTATCTGGGTCACACGGGCTGTTCCTGTGGGAGAAAAGGCCTTTTTCTGCTGTTACGCACTTGGAGACAGGCAGTGGGATTGGGTTGGAGGCTGTCTGGGATGCGGGAATGGGGGGTTGGTGAAGCGTGGGGGAAAAGCTGGCTGGGCTGAAGTCATTAGGCTTGTCTTCTATACATTTTCTCTTCTCCTGAAAGTGGTAGTGTTGTTTATTCAAGCACCTGTAAAGTGCAGCTATACCCCATAGCACTCACAATGAGGAGCTGTGGCACTGGCCTTCTTGAGTGCATTATGATGACCTTATTCATAAAACAGGAGCCCTTCAGTTATTTTTTCCTCCTTGCAAGGAAGAACAAGACCTTACAAAGCAGAGTGGCTGGTTGCCTGCCAAGGAATCCTGAAAAACAGTTCACTACCCAGAAGGACCTGTTTGTTTTTCCCAGGCTCTCTGGGATCTTTATTCCTCTGGTGAATTAGCAGCCCCTGTTTCTTGGGGTGGCTGGGGTCCCCTTTCAGTAAGGCATCACCAGCACATTCCTGCTGCACTTGAGTCTCCTCTTTCTTGCATATATCTTTTCAAAAGGCATCCCCTATCTGTCTAGAACTTGATTTGTTCAGAAGTACAAAAATGAGGTATCATCTCTGAATCCAAATGAGTGGTACATGAACTTCATAACTGATATGCCTGTTGCAGTGCCTCCCTAGAGCAGAGAGACCTTCTCCTGGCCTCACATTTTGCCTGAAAAATATATATATAGTTACACCAAATTTAAACTTGGTACAGTTTGTTTGCTTGTGCTCTGGAAACAGAAGCCCTTTCTGGCTTGCTGGATTGCACATGGAAGATCTAATAATCTTTCTTGCTTTGGTTGCAATGTTCCCCTGTCTGGATGGTAGCTGCTGGGGAAGAAGTGAGCACAGATCCTTGTGCCAGTGGTGGAGATGGCTTTCAGGATCAAGGAAAAAACATGTAAATAAGCAGGAAATGTTGGTTAATATATTGGTGCTGCCTATGTTAAGCAGGCAGAGGTGTCATTGAATTGGGGTGTGTGCAGACAGCCTAGAGGTAGGGAGCCACTAACTTGTTCCTAGGAAGGATTTCATTAGCAAAAACCAACCAGGACAAACCAGGAGGAAAACCTCTGCCTTGAGACCCTGCAAGCCTTCATGTCTCTGACTGCTCTGCCGTTTCACCTGTAATGCAGGGAGGGCTTCATGTGTCTCATGCACCAAGGATCCTTAGTGGCTACAGAAATGAGGGCAGCCTCAGAGAAAAGTCATCCAATCTTAACAGCATTTTCAGACAAAACCCTCAGCAAAATATTTTGCTATTGTCTCCTGCATCGCACACCAGATCTTCTTCCACCTCATACTTTCCCTCCCATTTTAATATTTATGTTGATTTTTGCTGTCACATGTTACAGAGGAAGAGAGTTTCTATTCAGACTCCTGGCACAATTGTACTCAGAGGTACAAGGAAGGTATGTAGGAAGTCATTCCAGATAAATAAAGATAGGCTAACAGCCAGCATCTTAGAAGAAAGAATTGGTCTGAGGCCAAGTTTATTTTATTCCATTATGAAATTAGTGACTACTAGCAAAGTCTGGATGTGCATTTGGGCACGGGGTTTCAACACTGCTCTGTTCAGTAGCTGGGGAAGGTACAGGAAGCAAGGGTTGTTGACCTTATGGTTTTAGTTTGGGCCCTTCTCCAGACACAAGCAGCCTGAAGGAAAGTTGAGACTTCTAAATTTTCTCTCTTCAGTCTCACTGCATTTCATTGCACAGAGCAAAAAGAGACAAGAAAAAGATAAAATAAAGAATAAATCAGCTGGTTTAAAAACAAGAATTTGTTTCATGCTTTTTTTGAAACATTAGGGTTCCAGCCCAAGCGGGACTGACAAACAAAACCACATGAAATATCAGGAGAAATACAGAGAAGTGGAATTATGTGTATACTACAAAAGTAACACCTACTGATAAAAAAATCAAACCTACAATAAAGTAATGCAGAAGAGGGAAGTTTCCAGGAGACGTGGTGTTTTTAACCATCACAATGCAAAAGCAATAACCAGTGAGATTAGAGAGAGATAAATTAGTTCCTTGCACTGTTCTTCAGAGGTAAAGATGATAGGAAATAGCAGGTCTTTAACTATAAAATATGCATAATATGAAAAGACAGAGGCTTGCTTTGGTTTGATGTGTGCAACAAAGTACATGTTAATAGAGCACCTGCATCAGGACATTTTGTGTTAAACAAGTGACTGGAAAAACATAAGATAGAATAACCAATGTATTAGCCAAAGTACACATGTGAGTACTTACTGCAACAAATGATGCCAAGATAGCAAGCCATGTATTTGTACCTGCAATTGGTGCTTCAAAGGACCCGAGCATTCAGGTTACAATGTTATTACCAAAGAAAAGTACTTACTTTTTGTTGTTGTTGTTGTTATTAATTATAAAATCACATGTAATGGGAGGCACCAACACGTAGAAGAATGAGCAAAGATGGGAAGTCCAGCCACTGCTATTCTTTATTTGTCTGAGGCAATGGCCATGAGGCAGAAGAATTCTGGATGCAGAAAACGCCTCTTCCCCAAAGAGCTCCACCAGCTGCTTTCAGGGAGATTTGTGTCATTTCACAATTTTCTTCAGTTTCTCTGTGTTACAGACTAGAGGAATTATAATGATTACCTGATCCTTATTTCTAATTCATGTTCATAATGTTCTTGGCAGTGTAAGTGCTGAGTGTTTATTATTTTGCAATAATTACTAGAAGGAGCATAATTAAAATACTTTCATTTTCACATATTGTTTTGATACAATTTTCAAAAAATTCACTCACCACACTTTTAATCAGAGGGCTGAGCAAAGAATCCTCAAAGCTGAAATTAAAAATAATCACATTAGGACTTGTACAAAATAGGCTCTATTGATTGCCTTCCTCTTAAGGGCGGGTCAACACAATTGTCTTTAGCTTGGGAGAAGAACAGCTATTATTCAGGATCAGAACCAAAAGGGGTGGCAGTGTACCATTCATGAAAGAAATGTTCTTGCCAAGTGATGTGTGCATGTGAGGTACACATGGAAATGGAGAAAACAAATTTGCAATAAAAGGCACTTTTAAAATTTCCATAGAGAAATGCAGAAACAACAGCCTCTCTATTGACTTGAACAGAGACACCAGTAATAGCCTTCACCCAGGAACAGACAATCTTCTAATCTAAAAACAGAACCCATGCCCCTCAGTCCCTCCCACGATCATGGTTATACTCCTTCCAAGATTTGGAATCACATCATATTTCAGTGGCACTGGAAGATCATAACAAGTGCTGTCTGTGTTGCTGGCCCTGTGCAGTCTCGATACAAATAAAATATTTGTATAAATACTGCTCAGACAACTGTTTACAATGGAGTCAACAGAGAAGCACCTTTCTCATGTTGCCCTTTCTCATGTACTTAAGTTGCCCAGACTCACAGGATCAACAGTACTCAAGGAATCTTCCAGGGAAACCATGGATGGACATAGAGAGGAGATGTCTTTCCATGTGCAGAACAGAGCTGTTGTTAACCTAGCAGCTCCTTAGAGGTTGAGGCATATTTAAACATTGTGCAGTTTTAGCCTGGCTACCCCAGAAATGATTAGGGGTCTCTGTTGAATAGGGAGAGCACTGCAGTGAGAAAGGAATAACACTTCTTCCTGACTCCGGATCTCATAATGCCAGAGCCCATGGAAAAGAATAAAACTCTGAGTGTGTTAGTATTTGCCATTTGTGTGTTAACATGACCCTAAAGTGCCCTAGGAACAGAGCCCAGTACTGCAAATTCACTCAAAGAGCCTCTTCACCTCTTCCTGATCAGCTTATGAGAACGAAACAACTGCCAGATCTACAAAGAAAGGGAAACAGTATCTGTTCATGTGACTTTACATATATTTATATCAATTATATATATATATATAT
>WEIU01002307.1:3552-31521 GCA_013389925.1 Aegithalos caudatus
TTAGACAGGAGACTTACCTCTCGTCTTTGTTTCTGTTGGTTTAGCGCAAAATTGGGGAGGGAGTGTTTAGTTCTGTCTGAGAGTACCCAAGAATCAAAATTTCAGCCCCAGTCCACATACTTATGCTCTCAAAATGTGACAGTTTGACGGTGCTCAGAAGTCAAAATTATGATGTTAATGTTTGCAGCCAAGTAGCATTGACTGAGGAGCTAACATTTAACACAAGATGTAAAAACATATGAGTTTATCAGGTAATGGATTATGATTGTTTGGATAAATCATATACTTGGTTCTTTTCTTGAACAAAATTTTATTTATAAATAGGAAATTGATTTTAAATAAACAATGTCTTTCTTGCAAAACAAAGTGATTTGGTTTTGTCCCAGAATTTTTTCTCCATTCCTTTAGCAGACCCAAATATATTTTATTGTTCTCTGTATGATTTTTTACAGATGGTCTTCAAGTTGTTTGTATCTGTTTATCCTGAAAAGCAATTTAAACCTCCCTTTCCTGTTCAGACAAGTTTAGTTGGAGCGATGTATGCACTTTAATTGGGTTATTCTTATTATATACACAAACATATTTTCCTTTACTACATTACTTGCTGGACGGTAAACAAAGACCCATATAGTTATTAAATATGAGTAATTTAAAAATACCTCTTTTCACCTGTTATAATTTTTTGCTATTTTATAGGTGTCCATATCTGCCCTTAAATTTTAGAGTCAACAATCCTGTAAAAGGAATTATGTTTCAAACATGTCTAACACTAACTGAGTATACGTTTCAGTTCAATAACAAATAAATTTTTTATAGTATCTTCTAAAACCAAATAAGTTCCTTTTGTAATTAACCTGAACTCAGAATATTTACTGTGTGTTGTTTTTAATGTCAGATGATGAGAACTCATGTGTCTTTTACAAAACCAAATTGTTTACTCATTCAAGGATTCTGTTCAGAGCTCTGTCTGAATGAATTCCAAATCAGCAGTTCTATTGAGTTGCATGGCAATCGATTGCCTTTTATGTGAGATGAATGGTCGTGTTCAACACATTCCCCCCCTTGTCCCCCATCCTTTTTTTTTCCTTTTGGCCCACCGCCTTAGATGCCATCACCCAAAGCTGTTAGTCCCAAATGAGATTCTGTTTAGTGGCTATCAGCCACTTCCAGATTTTCACTGCATATAAATGAATGTATTAAGAATTTGAGATGTGATGCGGATTTATAAACGTGAGCTGTATTTAAAAAAAAAAGTCCAAATGTGTGGAGGAATATTTTCCAATGGGGCCCTTGAGAGGATGATTAGCAGAACGTTTTTCTGTTTACAACTATAGGAATGTTACTAATTATAAAAGAGGGTTTGTTTTCATGTGACAAGGTCAGTATCCAGCTTATGGAGATGTCCATTCTTTAGAAATGCATACCTTTCATTTTATCAATAAAGCACCTTTATATGAGTTGGTTTAGCTGCATTGGACAAAGATTGTAACAGTTCCATGTATTGGAGGGCAGGGACATTGATATTTTTATTTATTTAATGGTTGTTTCAGAAGATAGGCTATGTGTCTTTCACTCTTGATTCATTGTCAAGAGTCCCCATTCTTCAAAGTTTGTCAATTACTAGAATCCTGTCAGTGCTCCAAACAACCCTGCAGGAACACAGTGAAATGCACTAAACATACACTTTGAAGCCCAACAATAGCATTCACAAGAGACTAAGTGGGTGCATAAGGCATCCACAAACATGAAACCATTCTTGCATAAATTCCACTTATCTATATTGTAAAGTGTTATATAAATATCACTTCTATATTTATTTGACAATAAGATGACTTAGTATTAATATCACAATTTCTACTGTGGTGTTATCCCCATTCTGCACAGAGAATAGTTGTATTAATGGTAACAAATTCTCTTTGGCAATGGACATACCAAGTTTATTGGGAGTGTTTGGGAACACTCTACATTTTAGTCATATTAATAAGCATGCAAGGTGAATCTTTCTGCAAATGACACCTGGTTCACATTTGGTGTACAGTGAAAAGTCTTCATTCTTGAGCACAGGCACTCAAAGACATCTTGATGTATGTTGAATGTTTAAATTTTTCTGAGAGGATACTAAGATTCTTTAAAGGATGTTCTGACAGGACCACTGAATTTGGTTTATGGTACTGTTAAGGATCTTTTTACCTGAAAAAAAAATAAAAATCTGTGTTTGTGGCACCTTTGTCTTGCACCTCGATGTAACTCACAGTATGTCCTCTCCTTCTTGGCAATTAACATTTCCTTCTTTCGCTGGTAGGCTAAGACTTCTTTCCTGCATCACCTGAACACTTGTTGTTGTGAAATGGGTACATAGCCCTATATCTAAAATTCAGCACTCCATCTTTCTCTTTAAATACTGAAATTCTCTCCCTTGGACGAATGTCTTTAGGTTCCACAAGTGTTTGAAATTACTGCAATCCTGATCTAGGGTTTCCACAGATGATGTAACTAACCTACGCCCCCTCTATCCTTCATTTCAGGTAAAATCTTCCACTCCTCTTTCTAGTATGTCATTGCCCAGCCTGGAAACTCTTCACTGACTTCACCTTTGTTCTTATATGTGAAATGCCAACCTCCTTTCTCACCTTTAAAGTCAGATGCTGTTCCTCAGTGCATCCAGTTTCTGTTAAAGCACCTTTGCTCTGCCCAGCCTTTTTTCCTCTCTGCCCCGTTTGTTCCCTTCACCCCCAACCATTTTTCTACTGTGCCTTTGACAGTTCCACTCCACAATGTAGTAATCATAGTCTCTTTCCTGTGGGTCAAACACTCTGTCTTTAAATTCACGTTTTTCACTTCACTTCCTACTTTTTACTGTAATGGACTTACACTGTCTCTGTCAAACCCAACTCATACCTCATTGTCCCATAGACAATTGCAGATGCCTCAGTCCCAAGTGTTTTAAAATCAGGAATAAGTCCATTATAGATAATTTAAATGGTTTAATATAGGTATAGAAAATGCCATAAATAAACTTAAAGAGCCTGATGTAATCTTTAAGAATGGAACTAGATACACCAGCTGAGTATTAACCTCTACATCAGCACTTCCTACTTTAGCGTGTATGTGGAGCATTACCTGGGATTAACTGTCTGGATTTCTTATTCCTCCATTAGATCATGCTTGATTTGGTTATAAAGACCAAAAAAATCATGTTTGATTGACAGCGAATATATTCACTTTAGGACAAAAGACTGTTGTAGAATGTCAGCCCCCATATTCCAGACAGGTAGTTCCACATCTCTGGTTTACAAGTCAGATTTTCATTCAAGCTCCTGCTAGACTTGAGGCTCTCACAGAGGCTTGTAACTCGACATGCCAGCATAGGCAAACCCAGAACCTACTTTGTTTGGGTGGCTTACAGATAACAGGGGAAAAACTGGAAAAAGAAATCATGAAAAAAAAAAATTGTTTCTGTTATGCTCAACTAGTCAGGAGCAGGTAATTTGTTTGTAAACTTTGCAAAATGCCATGAAATTAGAATGCTAAGAATTATTGACAAGAAAAAATGCCTGACAGAAACTGAAATTCACTATTTCACGTATATATTAACACTTCTTTTGTTGTTGCTTCATTGACTGTCAGAATTTTTCAGGCAATCTTGCAATTATCTCTTTTTTGGGTCAGTGGTGTACTGCATTCTCTAAAGATCTATAGATCAGAGCTCAAGTATGATGTGATTGATATAAACCACAGACTTGAAATCAGGTGCAGTTTTTGCAAATGTTCCTACTTCACTAAGAATTTCTGTTAATTTGGCAGCCTCAATGCCAACATAATTTTCAGACAGCTTTTAGAAACTTAACAGGCCAAGACTAGAAATTCTCAGCAAATTAATATGTTTTGCATATGAATGAGATGAATACAAAAGGAATAAAGCTTATTATCCAAGATAATTGATGAGCTAGAAAACACTTATTATGGTCTCTTGTGTGTATCTCTCTCTCTATGTGTGTGTATATGTGTATGTGGCTCTCATTTACCTTACAGAGCAGAGTAGTACCATAAACGTCTGTTGAAATGTATATATTTAGATTTAAAAAACATTAAAATGTCCTTTTACAACTATAATGATTTCTTTCAAGACATTGCACAATACTTTGATATGAACAGTTGCAGGTTGTTATATCAGTCTTTGCCATACATAATTAGGTGCTTATTCATATTAAATATTTTAACAAAACTATTGCATAGATGTGGATTTCTAAATGTTACCGCTTTTGATCTTTCCCACACAAATGAGTGAGTAATGGAGGGTACTACTTATGAAATAATTCATTGCAAATAGTGAGCTGCCAAAGTCCAACACGTGCTTTGAATTTTTCAAGCTGGCAATAATATCAGATTTTAAATATTAAGTTAAAAATGAAAGGTAACACATGTATTTTTAAAATTTATTTTTGACAAACATACAAGTAATCTCAGTCACTTCAGTTGGATAATGTTTTGATTCTGCTAGAGTGGTGGCTTGCATTTTGGCCTTGGGAAACAAAGAAATGCTTTTACCTTCTTAAAGGATTTCTCAGAGACCTTACAATATTGATAATGCATATTCACCATTGCAACACTGCTTATTATATATGCTTTTGGAATGGGTTTTCATCTGCTAGGTCATGTTAATGATTAACTTGTGAAAAACCTTTGAAATAGGAGACTCAGGACCTAATTCCTCAAGACCTGTATTCTGTCAAACACGTGAAATAGAAAGTGGTGTAAGGGGTTTTATTATATTTTGAATGATTGCCATGGAACCCGCTGTCAAGTGAACAAGGCAGAGGATTTCTATTTATAAGTTTTATATCAAATAATGATGAAAGTGTCAATCTTGCTGTAGTTTTCTATTCAGAAAAGGCCCCCAAATCCAAAAGGGTTTTGATACAACGGTTTTCTACACACTGGTAAAATATCTTTCTTGTCTTCAGATAGCCAATTCCTCCCACTCCCAAAGGACTGTGAATATAAAATTTCCAATTAGTGCTCATACAATCAATATTTGTTATGTGCTGAGAAGTCCACTTTCATATGAATAAATTTCCATTTTCGTGGCAAAATCTTTTAAAGCTTCTTCTGGAGTGTCCTCACTGTATAGAGATGTATTTGAAGAAGGCAACACTTAACATTGCTTCTTCTGCTTCTCCCAACTTCTGCTGTTAGAAGTACAAAATACTTTAGTAGAGTTCATTTAAACTTCTTGGTTTGGTTTTATTGCTATAGCTTTTTTTTTTTTTTTTTTTTTTTTTTTTTTTTAATGTATCATCAATGTATTTTACTGAATACCAGACAGAACTCCTTACTACTCAGGTGTAAAAAAGAAATAAGAAAGACCATCTTTAGACATCTGTCTTCTACCACTGTTTTAAGAACTATGATAATTTCAGGTACTTTCAATGCTTTTGAATAAAGTTCTCAGCTCTTTAAGTGATGCTTTTTAGAAATCTAACTTAAGGGAATTCAGCTTGGTTCAGCTTTCTCCAGCATCCATATAAACTCCATTTTAAAGTATACTATGTTAAGGAATGCATTTCTAGGTGAGACATCAAAAATACTTCCTTAATAATCACAGAACCATAGAATGGTTTGTGTTGGAATGGAGCTTAAAGGTCACCTAGTTCCAACCTCCCTGCCATGGGCAGAAGCACCTTTCATTAGCTCAGAGCCTTATTCAGCCTGACGTTGGGAACTTCCTGGGATGGGACATCCACAACTTCTCTGGGCCACTTGTTCCAGTACCTTACCATTGTCACAGAGAAGAACTTCCTCCTAATACCTAATCTAAAACTACTCATTTTCAGTCTGAATTTATTCCCCTTGCTCTATCACTACTTGGAAAAAAATCCCTCTCTGTCTTTCTTCAGGTACTTTAAGACTGCAAGTAGTTCACCCCAGCACCTTCTCTTTTCCAGACTGAACAATCCCAACTTTCTCAGCCTTTCCTCATAGGAGAGATGCTTCACCCCTCTGATCAACTTAATGGCCTCCTCTGGTCTCACTCCAACAGGGCCATGTCCTTCCTGTGCTGGGGACCATAGAACTCAGTGCATCACTGCAGGTGGGATCTCGCCAGAGTGGAGTAGAGGGGCAGAACCCCTTCCCTTGCCCTGCAGCCCACACTGCTTTGGATGCAGCCCAGGATACAGTTGCAATTGTGGGTGATAAGTGCAGATTGCTAACCTCATGTCCAGCCTCTCCTCCGCCATCATAACTATATTTTGGTTTCAAACTTTGACAATTAAAATGTTATGATTAAACCAATATGCAATAACAACTAATAACAGAGATGGAATATATCCTATATAGTAATGAAGTTGTGTTTTCTATTCAAAAGTGACAATTTTGTTCATATAAAATTTTTTTAGTTTCAGTAAATTTTGAAAATAAGCAATTTAGGGACGCCTTTGTTTTTGGAGGGAAATTAAGTCATTGCTGTGGTAATAGAGAAGAAATTCTATACAGATGCAAAATTATTTTCATTTCAGCAATTTAGCTCCAATCATATATGTTTAAATACATTCACAGTTTAAGTATCACTATACATCACATGCAAAATACTGGAATGAGAAGACAAAGTTGGAATTATTATTGGACATGGAAAATTGCAGAGTCCCAGTTTTAAGTGGTGGTTGGTTACTCTGTTGAGTCGGTTTAACTACTAAAAGAAGGAAAAGGCAATTGCAGAGGCATGTGGATAGAGCTTTATAAGCTCCATGTTTCATAAAAGTATGCAAAGCAGTTAAACATGTCACCCAAAGGACTACAGTACTGGGTTTTTATTTCCCTCTGCAGTGTTTCAAGGTTACATGGTCTGTGTACATAGGTGGGCGATTGCTTAAAGTTTATCATTGTGAGTTAAAGGAATGTTAGTGACTCAAGAGACTATGTGTATTATAAGATGTGTTTCTTATATTACAAAAAAAATTCCAATGTAAATAATTGCATAGTATAGTCCAGCTGGCCATTTATTTAAATACAAGATGGTTTTCTGGGAATCAATGTGTAAAACTGGAAGTGAACATATGCAGTGAGTAAAGCTTAAGTGAATGGGACTTCCAGGATGTTAGAGGTACTTCACATGAAATACCCTTTTTTTCACTAGTGCATGTGTATGACTGGCCTTTGCCTCTCTAATTTGGAGAAAAATATCTTGTAATGTGTTTCTGCTGAATAAGGAAGTTGCTGCACTAGATGGCTGGTGTTTGAAAACAGATAATTTAAACTTGCAACTCTAATACCTAAAAGCACTAAGTTTTCCTGCTTCAGTATACCAGAAGTATAAATAAACAGAAGTTTGAGAATGTTTGTAGCTAAAGGCAGTTGCTTGTCATTCTTTCTTGTGAGATTTAAATTGGATGTTCCTCTTTGTATGCCAAATTAAAATAGTTACTGTTATATCATAATTACTCATTGATTTTCTCTTATGAAGTAATCAGTGAACATTCAGGTCTCAGATCTTGATATTTATCTAAGGTTCTTTTACGTTCTATTTTGATACTTACCTTAAGACTAAGACTGTAGATCAGATGCCTAAATGGTTTGGAAAAAAAAAGTTACCATTACTCAGTTTATTGCTAAGTTAGTTTGATATTAATTAATTGCAAAAGAAGAAGTAGAACTTTCAATCATTGAAAAATGACCACCTTGAAGGGAGAAGCAAGAATGGACACTAGAGCTTCTTGAATCAGAGAATGAGAACTGTACATTCTGTGTATGAAATTTAAGGGGAACTGAGGACAAAAGTCTGCATATGTCATCATCTTTCTCATACTTGAAAGGACTCTAATTTATACCAGACAATTTTAAATGAATACAGCTTACTCAAAATTATTACTTTGATTTGAAGGCCACGAATCTACTGTCAAAGGCGCCCCAACTACTTCTTTTATTGAAGCTCATGGATTTTTTTCCTGGAATGTTTCAACCTTACTAGTGGTTTTTATTCATTTCATAACATTCATATAGTATTAATGCATTTTGGAAGCTTCAAAATGCAGAATTAAAGATTTTTACTATTATTTGCCTTGAAATTTATAAAGCAAAATATAAAAAAGTAAGGGCTGTCAGTGTTAAAGCACCTATTGAAATAGGTAGGGAATATATATGTGGTATTTTGGGGCTTTTTGGTGGAAAGAAGGTAAAATGTTACCTCATGTATCCCTGGCCAGCTGTGCTCATTGCAGCTTTGCAGTTTGTACTTCAAGAACTGGTGAAAGAGATTAATTGTTCCAGGGTTATAGTCACTGTGGTTAGAAAAACCAAGTGATTCTTCTTACTGGGTGTTTCAGCCTAGGTTTCACATGGCAGTTCAAAAGACAGTCACCTCTTTTATTATTTCATTACCTCTGTAGTTCTTGAATGCATATATATGTATATATTGCTCTTATTTATAGCCACTTATATGTGTAGAGTCTTTGTTTTCCAGCAAACTGCTGTCACAAAGCTCTTGGTTGAACTGGGTTGAGGAAAGATTGTAGTCTTGAGGATTTATGGCCTAATTTGAAGCTCCAGCTGCACAGGAAGATGTCAGCTTTTCCTGATCTAGTTTTGATGATAAAGCAGGAGGAAGACGTGGCTAATATTCAGTGACTTCCATGTAGGGAAATAACTGCAATCTCTTATGTCTTCTCATTAGAAATTCCATAAAAGCCATTTTAAACTAACAGAACACATCCCTTCAGTTACGGTACACCTACTCCTATCAGGACCTTCTGCTGTGATTTAAAACACCATATGTTCATATGTGCTTGTTCTCAAATTTGCACAAATTATCCAAGATTTAATATGGGAATTAAAAGCAAACAGCTTCCATTAGAAATTCTTTAAATCTGAATAGCTCCATAAAGTAATCCAATACTTGACATTCTCATTAATATTTTTATCCTTGTATAGTCCAGGTTGGCATCACATCAGTAATGACAAAGGAATCATATGTGTTTACTAATTGAAGTAACGGGAATTAAGAAAGGCAAACTCATCTGCCTAAGTCAGTTAACAAAATCAGATATTTAATGCTGCCCTACTCTATTTCTCTGTATATCTTATAGGAAGCTGATGCTGTGGTGGTGTTCTGCTTAACTTCATTCATTCTGTCGTTTTATGTGCAGAATCACTTTATCCTGTAGTTTCTGCATCATAAAACTTCTTTAATTTGATGTAAACAATAGTTTAATGTTCCCCTAATTACCTCTTATTTTAGCTCTACCCTGGACATGTAAGTGGAAACACTGGTTTTCCAGAAGCCAGGGGTGGAGGAGGTTTTTTAATGAGACACAATTAAACCTGACTATTAGGAGTACATTAATTAAATAGGTTCTAGTTCTTACTCTAGACTGACTCTGTAGTTTTTAGGAATGAACTAGTGTGAGTATTTCATAATTAATAGAAACAATTTTGAATGTTTTAAATTACTTCCAGAAAAGAAGAAGAAATAAACAACATAGTTAAACCTTTGGTCTCTTTTCAGATCCACTGAACTGTATTTTGGCTTGAATATTTAATTGATAATTTTCTTCCTGAAGTAGCTTTATAATTATATGCATATCAGAAACTAATAAAAATTTTGTCTTTTTATGATCGTTCTTCATTCATTCATTGTTCATTCTTCGTTCTTAGAAGACACTTTGTTGCTTAGCTGTATTTAGTGTTATCTCAGTGAATAGGTATGCTTAATTTACTTTTCTGTAGAATTTCTTCTATTGCCATCATTCTCCAAGTAAAATTTGAGTCTAAACATGATGAAAACAAATGTAGTACAACAATGTATATAGTATGGTCCCTATACAAACTAATAAGAGTATATTTTCTTTAAGAAAATTAAATATACAACATTCCATGACACAGTTTTACAAAATGCTCTATTCTTAACTAAATTCAGTCATATTTCCTAGTTGCAATGACTTAAAGTGGTGATATGTAACGATCTCTTTGGGGAAAATCTATTGTTTACTAACATTCTGCTTTGTCAATTCCTGAATTATGCAACATGAATTACAGAACCATTCTCATGCTTTAGTGATTTGAATGTTTCTTAGCTAGTATATATCAAAAATTTCTAACAGGTGACACCCTAAAATTATTATTCTTCACATCATTCACCTTGAATGATGTGATTGCATTAAAAAAAAAAAAAAAAGAACAAAAAAAACCCTTAAAAAAAGTAGAACAAAAAAACTCCAACACTCCCAGCGGAAAAGAAACAAACTAACAACAACAACAACAGCGACAAAGACCTGAAAAAACAGACTTTTGCTTTTCATACCCTCTTTGTTCACATCCTGTATTGTCTCCTTCCCTTAATTCTCTTTCTCTGAGGAAGAGAAAATTAAAACAGGGAGATAAGTGACTTGGTGAAGTCCACAAAAGGAGTTAATTGCAAAATCAAGATATAAATCTCAGAGGCCTGCTTCTTAGTCCTGACCCTCAAGTATTAAACCACAAATAACACATAGCCCTGAATTTCATATCCAAGAGTTCGATCTACTCTCCAAAAGAATGGCTGTCACCTCTCAGGAGAACACACTGACAAACTTTTATTCCCCACAAGAGAAAGGCAACTTCCAATCCAGTCTGAATTCATAAAGGTTCAGTCAGATGTTGCTCAGAACATTTCAAAATATTGCATCTCATATATACACCTTCCTTTTTCCTTCCCTGACCACATTGTTACCTGGCAGTGTTTAACAGTCCTTACCAATAGTCTAGGATATGAATGGCTGTCATTCAGACTGTCTGACCTTTACACTTTGTATCACCCACAACATGTAAAAAACAAACCATTAATTTAAATACTGTTGTCAACTATTTAACACTTTCCTGATAAACAGTTAGTGTTTATCATCATTACCATTAAAATATACACTTCATTTTCCAAATACAGAGGAAGACACCTGCCAGCAAGCACTTTTGAAAAAGAATTTCCCCAAGCCAAGCTGCATGCCCTGCTATTTTTGGATATACAGGAGCACAAGCCTATTTGCAATAGTGACATCTAGTGACGCCCTGTCACATTTATATCACCCTCCTTCACCAGCTTTAGTTTTTTGCAGCCTTGTACCCCATCACAGATAAAATTTTGTAAATTAATTAGAAAATATGTCATTTTTCTTTCTAAAAGACACTGGAAGAAGCAGAAGCCATTTCTCTAGAACAAAGCTTAAAGACACATGTATTTAATCCCAGCAAATACAGTGAGACAGTTTCCAGCCTTGTGGAGCAAGGTGTATTTATAATTTACAATAAAATAAGCAGAACAATTTCAGTGTTTTCCCTGTTAGTGAATTTTCTTATTAGGATGAAGGTATAAAGATGGTGCATGCTTGTAGGCACTGTAAAACAAACAAAAAAAACCCCAAAACAAACAAACAAAACCAAACCAAACCAAAGCAAAACAAAGTGGCTGTATTTTACTTTAAATAAATAAATGTTTCAAAACTGTCCCATAATGATGGAGGTGTGGGCTTTGTGGTACACGCTTGGAGATTTTTTTAATACAACAAAATGTTTTTTCATTATTCCTTGATATATCAGTGAATTTATTTATTATCTCAATTATCCTTTTTTTTTTTCTTTTTTTTTTTTCTTTTTTTTCCTCATCTCTATACCTTTGTCTTGAATATTTATACATCCTGCTTAGCACCTATGTATGTATCTTTTCAAGCCATGGAAGTATAGAGTAATTCAGTAAAATAAGATAAGAATTGTAACAAAAATTCTTTCATTGTTTAAAACCAGCATCATTATGATATTTGAAAGTAAATGAGAGTTATTGCCATTACATGAAAATAGATTTTTCTGACTGTTGTGGTCCACTCTTTTCAGTTCATCCTGTGATGATCTAATCTTGCTTCTAGGCATGCTGATGTTCCCAAAAGCTCAATGTACCTTGACATACGCAAAGTGCTACATCTGGTTCTTTGACACGAACCATTGTGTCACTCCACTCTGTGTATCATGTCACTGCGTGTTCAGTGGCATTAGCAAACAGTGCCCTGACACAGCCTCTTATGTCAGTCTCTTCTCAGACAAGATTAAGAGCTTTTATATAGCACATGTGCATTGGAGGTGATGCCACTGAGCGCCGTTGTTCATATTTCTGTAAAGCTGCAATTTCTATGTTGTTAGGAGCAATGCTTTTAATTAAAGTTGTGTTTTAATTAAGATCTAATTAAGGAAAAGATATGAACAGCTGCAAATCAACAGACGTTTTCCTGATAGTTCATATGTAATTGCTTTTTTTTTCTTCATTTATATTACCTAAGCTTGTTCAACACCAAAGAAATTTGTTGAACTTGTCATAAAAAAATACACAGACCTTTCATGAAAAATTGTCATGAGAAAACAGTGTTAAACCACACCTTTCTAGATTCATAACTGAAAAGTTTGGAAGGATACAGGGAATTTGATGTCTTTTAATATATAAAAGTAATTCTATCTCATACCTACCACTTCAGCCTTTTGAAATCTCTAAAAATGAACTTTAAGTGACTTACAAAAATGTAACTATCAGCCATTTCATCTTGTGAGGTACATTTTCTATACCATTCATAGTCAAGTAAGAGCAAGACTCTAGTGAAGAGGTGGAGGGTACTTTGTTTTTATTTAAAGAAAAAAATTGTGAAAGAATAATTCAGGTCACTATATGAATTTATATGGTCAGACATTTTTTTGCATCACATTCCAGGAAAATGTTGTCATATTCGTAGCATGTAGTCACCAAAGCTTTTATTTCCAGTTTCAGTTTTTGGCACATGCAAATACAAACTTCAGATGCATTTTCAATTAGTGCTATCAGAAGAGTTCTCTCCATCAGCCATATGAGCTGGGATGGTTAATTTAGCTAATTGTAACTCATCATCCCCAACTCAAAGAGTGAATATTTAATATATGTAGAAAACCATGATCAATTGAAAGAACGAGTTTAAAGTTTAAACATTTGCTTTTTTTAATAGACATGAAGAATCAATTAGCAGCTGGGCAAACAAACAATGTAAGTTGAGCAATTAGTTTCTATTATTTGCTTCAATCTAGTAATTTTTACCATGGCCTTTAAACATTAAAAACATAACTCATTTTTAAAATGTCTATATAATTTTAATATGCTTTCAGATCCATCATATTTGTTTGAATAACCCCATCCATGTATCAAAAAGCAAATGGAAATTTATCCAACCATAAAAATTAAATTTAATAAGAAGTAAGCTAAATTGGGCCACAGATTATTTGATTTTACAATTATATGATTCCACAGTCATATTTTAATTGGCACCTAAATGGTTATCTTTTTACAATTAGAGCCAATAGGAGTGGTGGAAACTTGGTTTGGCATGAAAGTCAAAACAAAGAATTAGTAGTTCCCTAATGTACCCAGATACAAAAAACATAAACACAATGTCCATCCATTTGGGCTCATGTAATTATTTTCCTAAACTTAAAAAAAACCAAACCAACAAACAAACAAACAAACAAACAAAACAAAACAAAACAAAACAAAAAACAACAACAACAACAACAACAAAAAAACTTGGAAGGCAAGAAATGAATTTCTACTTGGAGAAATGTGCAAGACCCCCTCAGGAGAAAACAGAGAAACCACTTGTCTACAGTGGCAAAGTGTTCACTCCCTGTGCTGCATCTCCTCACATCAAGCTGAGGCTTCTCATGAAATAACAGCAACTGAGGAGGGAATGATGGAGACACACCAGGATTAGCTGGTGCTCCCAGGGTACTGAAGCAGTTTGGGTACCCTGCAGCAAGACATATGCTCCAAGTCCAGATTCTGGTGAGCACACACAGGCCTCTGAAGGAGTACAACAGGGAAATAAGGAGCAGCAGAAATAGTTAAGAAACACAGACTGGGTGGGGCAGTCATGAGGTGCTGCTCCTCTCTGTGAAGCTTGTCCATGAAGCCAGTCTGGCAAAGGTGCATTGAGAGAGGCTACAAGTCATTTCATTTATCACCAAAAAAAAGTAACAGTTGTAGTTGAATTCTAAGGACTGACCAAATTTGAAAAATACCTTTGGAGAAATATTTGGAACCTTCAACTTCCCATTTTAACTTGTATTTTAGGACATAATTGTGTTACAAGTATTCTCCATTACAATACAGCACTTTATTAAACAAAAGAACATTTCTAAATCATACATTTACATTGAACAAGAATGAAGTCAAGTCAGCATTTGCTGACAAATTGCCAATTTAGATGTTTGTTGTTGGAATTGCTAATATCATGCTAATTATATTTAAATTGCAAAATATATTAGAATCAATGCTCTCCCATGGGATGTTTTAGGTAATAAGTAAGCATGATTTCTTCATCTTAAATTCCCAATTTAAATTATGATTTTTTTCTCTGTGTAGAAACATGAGTTATATGTACATGTCTTTTCTTTAAAACCCTTTAGTTTCCCATAAAAGACAGTGCAGAGGATTTTGCTGTGGAACAATAATTCTTCATGAGCGTGCTCATGTGTAAGATCTGTTAAGGTTTCAGCTATCATTTCCCCTGTTCATATCCTCCACAAAGCTGCTCTGAGTTATTTTTGTGTTGCACTGTCATTCATATAGAGCTTATGTTCCCCTTCTTTTTGCAAGGTCTTGTTTTGCAATTTCATTATTGACCCCACATTTGTGAAGCAGTTAATGAAAATACATAGGTTTTAAAATTATTTGCTGTTACCTAATCCTTAAAAAAGAAGCAATACCATCAAGTACTATGAAGTAATGCTGGGAACTGTTTGGATAAAGAATTTTTGGGGATTTGAAAGTTGTATGAATTCATATTTTCTAAGTGGACAAATTTCCCCTGTTTTTTCATACAAAATGAACACAGACAAAAAAAAAATGGTTATTTCATGTAGAACTTGAGATGAAGGTGGTTGCTTCGCTTTATGCTGGGGAGGGGTCCCTAGTTTTGTCAATATAACAAACTTAGTTGAAATTAGTCTATGAAGATATCCTAAAAATTTCCAAGACTTAACCTCTATCCATTTGTTTCAAGGGCTTACATCATCCTTAAGTACCCTGAAGTGCAGGGTGCTCTTAGTGCTCTGTTTCCATTTTTATAGGTGCTGTTCACTGACAATCCTCAAACCCATAATAATCCCAATTTGATAAAGTGTTTTTTCAAACCAGAAAGCAACTGCTCCCATTAACTGTTCTTTGGTATGCATGACACTTCGAAGAGCAGCAGCTTTCTATAGCAGAATTGTGAGGATTAAAGATAGTGGGTTTAGAGAATTTTTATCTGGTGCCCGGTTTTTGGAATACTTTCTCTGGAAAAAATCACCACAGCAAAATGGGCCTATCTTAACACTGTAGAATGGTGCATTATGATTATTGTTTTTTATATAATTTAGGAAAAAATCCTAGACTAGTTGTTTGGAGTGTTTAATTCAGGGTTTTTTGGTTTACAACTCAGTTCTGCCTAAAAGTGCATACTGACCATGGTTATAGTTGCTGTAAATGCACTGCCTGCACGTTTTCCAGATGACTTTAGCTGCAGCATTTTATTCATTAGAAGACAATATCCTCTCAAATTCACTCTTTTAACTGCTCATTTGCAATAATTAAAGTGCAACTGAAACTGTGGTGTCAGAGTAAACAAATACTGCTTATGTGTTAATCACCAAAAGAATAATATTCTTTGTATTTAACACAGCATGCATTATAGTAGATACAAGTATATCTGTGTAGTGTATATTTTATTAACAAAATTGCACAAGTAGAAACACAAACCGTATTCTCAGTTCTGTATTTTAGTGTCTTTATGTGTCTTTCTCTTTCTACATTTGGAACTAATTAAGTTTTGCGACCCTAGTTAAAAATTAGAAAAAAAACATAAAAACTAAATGCAAGCATTCTTTGGCCAGTGGAAACCTTCTCTAAACCTTCATATTATTGATGTTAACAGAATCTGTTACCTTGAAAACTTTGTCATTCCCATGTGCTGTTATGAGTTGAAACAGAGCCCAAGGGAAACAGAAGTCACATAGTAAAGCTTCCTAAGTGCTGTGTGAAAATGTAGACAATATAGAAGACTCATTACCATAGATAAAACAGAACCAATTCCTAGAGGACTTTTTATAATAGTTTTGGGCAATTGCATTAGAAAGTTAGTCTATAACAAGATGTTGTGACTTTTATACTAATGAAGGGCATTAAGGAGATACTAATTATGGTGTCTGGCCCGAAAAATTAATCTAAGATTTAAAAATCTGAGCTGTTTGAAGTAAGCGTGACTGTAGCCTCCAGTCACTCAGGCAGGACAGTGACTAAACTTCTTTTTTTAAAAGAATTATTATGAATGCTACTGCATTTCATTATTGAGGCCATGAAATACCATATGTGTTGAGGAGGACTTGTTAACTCTCTGTAAGTACATGAATTGTTTTACTAAAAGTATTCTCCAGTGATGCATAATTCTAATTATAAGTTTTGTGCCCTTGCAGTTCCTTTTCTTATCATCAGGCCATGAAATTTTTGCACATAAGGGTGCATTGTAAGGATATGATAAAATTATCATAATTTTTCAGGACAAATTTTTGAATGTTTTAAAATGTGTTTTGAATAGTGGGGATCTCTGGGTTCTTTGCCAAAAATATTCACCACAGTCTGACTTGCATCAGCCCAGTGACCAGTCACATATTCTGTTGGGCTGAATGGAATCCCTGCTCTGCTTCCCTAACACAAACAACACTGCCTGCTATATACTGCCTGGGAATATACCAGTCTACATTCAGACTGTATTTTGAGTATTTTAATCTTGAACTGAATCCTGCCTTAATCTCTCTTTTCCTTTGGAATATTCCCAGTCAGCAACTGTCTCATCAGTGCCATTTCTTACTGCTAATGCAGATATAAACTAAAATCTGGAGGATTTTTACAAGGGCAATTAAACAAATAAAAGAATTTTCAAGAAATTTGTAGGAATTTAATAATTTCATCCTCCCATACTTTTATCAAATTTGGCTATGAGATTTAGCTGATACATCTGAATATTTCAGTAGGCAAACAGACAGGTATTATGCTTAAATTTTTTAGGAAGTCACCTTAAATATATTGTTCTCATTTCTTTGTTTTTCTTATCTGTTAGCCTGACTTTTCATTTCTGCCTGACAAGTATGTATTCATATATACTAGGTCATTATGTCATTATTCTCCCAAATAGTGAACAGTGTCTCCCACAGTATTCAGTGGAAAAGGTAAAGGATCAAAAATTGATGGGATAAAGTCAGCAGAGAAGATGTGGACTAACATTCTTTTTAGCATTTACTTATTCATATATTGTGTATTGTTGGCTATTGACAAACCCATGAAGCCAAAGTAAAAAATTTCTTTAAAATATTTTTCTGAGCCAGGTATAGCTCTTCCTGTAGAGCAATATATGATGATATTGAAATAAGCCATAGGTAATGGCATTGTCAATTCTTATTAGATAGCATAGAATAAACATGTTTTGCTGGTTTATTGTTTTACTTGTCAGGTATCATTCAACACAAGCTCAGGTTTCTGTTTCCCTACTGTTAAATTAAAGCAGATTTACCCAGCACAGGCATGTGGACATAGAGCAGCAGGACAAAAGCCTATTTAACCTGTTTTTTCTAGTCAGGAAGTTCCTGAAACTGTTTATCACATTTTAAATATACTGCTTTCTTTATATATCCACTTTCCAAGCATTTCTCCCTTCCTTGATGCTAGGGATTTTTAAAAATTCTTATTGACTATGCAAATCATTTCTGTGTATTTTATTTCAATTCTACGTTATTAAGATAGAAATGTTTACATTATTATTACTACAACTTAATTACATGGGTGACTTAAAACTCTTGATACTAAATCAGATCCTCAATCAGCTGGCATTATATTCTTGCTAAGCAAGTTATCGTGTGCTGTGTTCAATTATCCAATCAATTATAGCTTCTTCTGGGTAAAAAGTCTATATATGTAACTCAGTTATGCCAAATAGCAAAACCGCTAATTAGCTAAGCCTCTCATGCAACTAATTTTCCTAAGTTGTATACCTGAAAGTTAAATAATCAGTGGAGTCACCATTATAATTTCATCTGCTGTTTAATGATTGTTTTGAAAAACATAATGTAACAGGCTTTGTTCAGTGCATCAATAAACAGTGAATTAAGTAGTATCAGAACAGTTTAATCAGTGTGTTTGAACAATTTATGTACCAGTTATTTGACATCTCATTTTAACTTCTTTTTTTAGAATGCTAAATCTAATGACAAGTTTTTCAGGGCTCTGAGGGCACAATTCGGATTCAACATCTCGGTCCAGTTTCACCTGGAGCCTCCTCTCAGCACAGCCTAAGGGTCCAGGAGCTCCATTTCATCTCAGCCTGGAGCTAGCAGCTCCTACGTTTTAGGTGTGCTGATCTCCACCCCTTTCTCTGCCCTGTCTCTTGGTGGGCCTAAGTTTTGTGCTGTTGGAAATTTCCCCTGTGTAGGCCTTGTGGACAGAAGTTGCAGCTTGTCTCCTGTCTCTGTTGCTAACTCATTGGTGGCCTTTGGGTTCATGCTGTAGCCTCGTGTCCATCCCTGTCTTTGATCCCATCTGTTTTGCTCCTGGCCAGAGTGCCTGGGCCTTGTCCATTGCTTCCTGTGTCTGGTGCTGTTGAGGGAGCCAGCAGACCAGCCCCAGACTCTGCTCACAGTGTTGAGTCCCTGCAGGATTGCTTCCCACCAGTGTGCTCTGACATTTCTGGGGTCACATGTTCCTCCCAGATGGTCAAAAGGCCAAACAGGCTGGCCTTTGCTGCTGCCTGACAAAAATATTTTGTTATAAATTGAGTTCTTGTGGATGCTGTAAACTGTCTGGCCTTTATTATATATTTTAGCTATTTAAAACTAGTGAGGAGTATAGGTCTCAGCACCTTCCAGTGTATACCCTCAGATCCATTGGAATCCAGGAGCCACGTGTCCTAGTGTAGCATGTATCCTTCAAGGCATAAAAGTTTCTACATTAAGGCCCAACAATGCATTCACACTTTTGTTCATAGTGTCTTCTCAAAAACTCTATTACATTTATAATTTACTGCCAGAGAATAGTCCTGGTTGATTTGGCTGGCCACATAAATACCCAAAATTTTCATAAGTACTGGATATTTGGAAGAATTTTCCCTTCACTGAAGCGGAGTCCTCAAAGATTCTTCTTCTGAGAGAAGTATATACACAGCCATGAAAAGATGCTGAGGAAGTGGACCCATTTGAGAGTGTTGGGTGTTAGCACCCACTCTCTCTCACGTCTTTGGCTGCAGACAGCACAACTAGTCCCCTTCTACAGCATGGCTTGGGACCAGGATGTTCAGGTGACCCAAATCTCTGTAGAGACTGGACATACCAGATCTCTAGGCCAACAGCAGCTAATGACAGAGTGCTCTGTCCATTAGTACAAATACATCTGTAACTTTGACCTTAGTATGTCTCTTGGAATGTACCCTATACACATCAGAAACTGAATTTAGAAGTGTTTGGATTGTTCCAAAATTCATAGTCCCACCAGGAAATACAAGAATGTCAGATGCCTCTCATGAACTCTGCTATGTCATATTGCATGTGAGATTTCTTGTATAATATCTGTCATCACTCAATCTCCTTGTATACATATGTCCATACAAAATATGCTTCCAGGAATTATTGTAAAACTAGTGAACCACTATAGATGTGTCAGGTGGGTTATGTTTTCTCTAATCAGTTGCTTGATTGTGCAAAGGAACATTATTTAGTCCTTATTCAAAACCAAAGTGGGTTACTTCCTTCACTGTGGAATTCAGTATTGGTATAAGATGGATGCTCTTGTTATATGGAGCATGGATAATTAATTGAAATTTAATTAATTGAAAAAACTTTTGTAGAGAGCTGTGTATAGAGATAATTTTCTTGATATTGACTGACTTAACTTTGATTCAAGTAGCTTAAGTCTGCTTTCCCAATGGTTGTGTGATTTTAGAACATTCCAGCATGCTCCAGACAGTGTCCTCTCTGTTAAATAATCAGGACAATAGAAAACCGGGAGGCAATGACACATAGAAACTAGATCAGAATTCTATTCCTTTTTAAATGTCAGGGATAAGAAAAAACACATTCAATTTTGGAGAAATTAAAGATTTTTGAAGATGATATAAAATGTATGTTTTTTTGAGGCAATGGTCTTATCACTGACATATTTTTGACTGCCATTTTTTTTGCCTTAGAAATAATCTGTTATGAAGTAAATCCTCTATATCAAATATGTCAAAATCAAGGAGCATTTTGTGTTCCACACCAGCAGTCAAAACCTGTATAAACCACAGTAACCAAAACCATCAATAAGACTTATTTTAATCTGCATATTTTCATTTAAACCAAGATTTTCCTTAATTCAAATTTCTGTTATGGCAAGTTAGAAAGAAACTTACTATTGCCAAATGTGTATAACAGTAACACATATTTCTTTCCTAACAACATTTGAATAAATTTAACACAATCTAGGATACCTAAAATTTTTGAAATCTATTTAAAATCAAGATTTCTTCAATGTGTATTTTCATGTTTTATCTAGTTCTGCAGTGACAAAACCTCAGTGTGTATATATAGTAGAAAAATGAAACCTTATTGAAAGATATAAAATGAACTCTCTTATAATGCTTCTGAACTCTTTAATTTCATTCACTGAAGCATGGTCAGAAAATAATAGGCAGAATTTAGAAGCCCAAAGTGTTTTACTTATCATTACCTTTGCATTTCTAATTTTCACTGAATCTGGTGTTGCAATGTTTTGGGGATAACAATATGATGATAATTATTTTAATCTGATTGGTACTGTTTACATTTTAATCCTACAATGTGCTTAATGTGTTCAGTGTCTGCGAATTTTTTTTGCTGTAACATACAGATCTTGGTGACAAAAGGTAAAAACTTACATCCTTACACTAACTAGCTACCATCAATTCATCACAGGAGAGAGCCAGTTGTGACACCTGAATGCTATCAACTCTCCCAGAAGATATGCTCCAGTGACTGAGATAGTAATGACTTAATAGAAATTCCCTCTTCTTTAAATAGTAACTTAAATTTAACCATCTCTTACCTGAGGAATCAGTTACGTTCTTGCTGCAATGCATCAAATATAAACCTTTTTTAAAACCATGAGCCAGGCATACATATTAACTTTTCAGGTATTTAATTGAAACTTCTTACAATGCATAGAGATTTACGAAATCACTAAGAAGGCTTATCTATAAATCTGCAATATATCTCAGACTTTAAAATGTGTCTAAGAACTTAATGTTCCAATTCAAACTTAGTGAAACAAAGAAAATGCCATATTAACTTTTACATAGGAAAAGAATTCAGGCTTCAACAGATTTTTCAACACTGGTTTACTGAAAACTGTGTCATCTTTTCTCTCTGAATAAGACTTAAGAACATGAAGTGTGTAGCAGACTCAGGTCCATGCCAGGAAAGACTGTAGGCACCTAGAAGTTTTAGTCTAACATTCAGTGGCAAAGTTTCCAAAATGCCTACCCAACTGGTGCCTAAACCCAAGAAACAAAATTTCAGTCTTCTTGTCTGAGCTGAAAATTTGTCAGACAGCTATGGCTGAAATTAGCCCACATAAGCTGGTCTAATCTTCTTATACTATGAGATGCCTTCTTCCAAAATTGAGAGCCTAATTCTATTTACAGCCGATGGGAGTAATTTTCTTGTGAAAGCCTTCAGACTGTGATCATCTTTACCTGAGTTTAGACCCAAAGGAATGCTGTCTTGGTTTTTCAGTTGCTTACTTTTTCCTATGAAATATATAGGTATCCATCTCCCCTTATTTTACATGTTGAAGCCTTATCATTACTCAGCAAGGAATGAAATGTTTATGGGTCTACAGCCCTTTGTAAATGAAACAGTTTTTACTGAACAGTAATAGACTCTGTGAACTGGAAATCTAAGGCTCTCACTCTTACTTCAAGATTTTTGTGGATTTTTTACCAAATTTTTTTTTGTATCCAATTTCTTTTCATATAAAATTTTACAGGAGAAATTCTTCACACAGTAAATGTAAGACACTCACTGCCAGATGGGTTACTAGCCTAAGGGTTTTTGCAGAAAAGACAGACATTCATTTTCTCCTAATTCTGTGTATTACTTACATGGAGTGGGGATTTCAGGGTTCCTGCATTGAGGAATGTTCATGAATTCTCAATGAAATAGTAGCTGTATAATGTTGATATGATTTGTCAGGAGAAAAGCCTTAATCCCTTCGTCTAGCTGGCTTGCTCCAGTTGTTACTGGCATACAAAAACATGCATCTTCACTTCCATTCTGAGCAGTGGCACAGCTTATCTGGAAGAAATAAAAAATATTTTGACTAGTTCAGAACTTTGTGGATGAGGTTCTCAGATAAGAAACAGAAAAACTGGTTTTTAGATACCAAAGTCAAAAGAAAGAAGAACAAGTCTCACCAATGCTTTGAGTTATTTAGTACATCACTTCGTTGTTAGAGAAAATACTATTTACAGGAGATGTTGGCATCTAATTTAGTTGCTTAAATAGAAAGGAAATCCTTCTGGAGTGACTGAAATCTACCCCTTCTTATCACAAGAAATTGCAGGGATCCTAGGCTATGAGGTGGTTTTGGAAAGTGAATCCTTATTAAAGAGCTGTACCAGTGTGCAGTAAGTTCATTTAGGGCATCATCAACCCTTCCAGGATGATTAATTTACTGCATTGTTTACTGTCATCCTCAGGTTTGAGGCACTAAGCTCTGCAGTGCATAAGAACCTTAGATGCTGAATGCAGTTGAACTTGGCCCTAGGGATCAGACAACATAATCAGGTCCTTCAAAGCTGGAAAATCAGTACCTGTGTCTCTAATGTGTGTGTCCCAGAAGCTAAATATTTCATAACAGAATAATTTCTTAAAAATCATATTTTCAAAATAAACATACAGCCCATTAATATTTTAGGACTTACTTTGTATGAATCTATTGGTAAATGCTTTATATATATAATCATAGAATAGAATCACAGAGTGTTTTGAGTTGGAAGGGACCTTAAAGATCATGTAGTTCCTACCCCCTATCATGGGCAGAAGCATCTTTCACTAAGCATGTTGCTCAGAGCCCCATCCAACCTTCTCTTGAACACTTCCTGGGACACAACTTCTCTGAGCAACCTGTTCCAGTGCCTCACCACCCTCATAGTAAAGGACTTCTTCTTAATATCTAATCAAAACCAACTCTCAGTTTTAAGACATTCCCCTTGTTGTTATTGCTACATGTCCCTTAAAAAGTCCCTCTCCATCTTTCTTGTAGGATCGCTTCAGGTACTTGAAAGCTCCAATTAGCTCATCTCAAAGCCTTGTATATTCCAGGCTGTGTCACCCACATTTTTACAGCCTTCTGAGAGTTTCTAAAATCTTCTGATTTTTCTGAGGTTCTTTTTGTATGTTTATATGTTGAAGTGGAGTCCTTTCAAGGACTCTTACCTTCCTTTCTCAAGGAGAGACATTTGATGGACTTTTGTCCCCACCAGTGTGGATGGAGAGGTGGTAACTTCTCCATCCAATCCAGGGGTAATTCCTGGAAAACTGTAAAACCCAAGTTGTAAATAAACTTTGTCTCTTTTTCCTGCCTTCGAGCTCACTGAGTTCTGTGCCTTCATTTCTGCGTCGTATCGTGACAAGGCTGAACATTTCTGCGTCGTATCGTGACAATTCCCTCAGCCTTTCTTCGTAGGAGAGATTCTGCATCCCTCAACTCATCTTAGTGGCTTAGTGGCTCTGGACTCATTCCAGCAGGTCAATGTGCTTCCTGTGCTGAGGACCCCAGGGTTGGATGCAGCACTGCAGATGGGGTCTCACCTGAGGAGAATAAAGAGGCAGCATGCTCTCCTTTGACCTACTGTCCTCACCACATATTTATGTGTAAAACATATTTATAGAAAGGAACTAAAAGCTATTTTTAAAAGTAATTGAAATAATAGATGCAGTCCAAGCTTACTTATGCTCTTTAGGTGAGTTCCTGTTTATCCTAAAAATTCTTTAGGAAACTCTGCATGTTTATGCATATAGAAATGTTCGTATGTTGTGAAGGAATCAGTAATGGTGCTGAGACCTGCACCGCTGCACTGTGTAGGGTCAGGGGCTTTGCTTCAGCCTGTCAGGGGCTTTGCTTCTGTCAGTCTCATGGGCAAAAATCTTCCACTAAATACCGTGCACAGTTCACTGGAGACAAAAAGTGTTATGTGGACACTGGATGACTCAGCAATGGTTTAGCTAACAGGCTGGTTTTTAACCTAATGCCCCCATGAAGCTCTGGGAATATCTAGTGCATGTACATCAAAACTGCTCAGAGACCCAAACCTGCACATGGTAAGTGAAGACAATGACAGGCTCACAGTAAAATCACATTATTATTTCTTTGACCCAATTTACAACTACAGCCACTAACATAAAGAGCCAGGTAACATCAGTTTGCTCAATAAATGGTGTTGCATTTTCTTTTAAATCATCATGGGGATGCTGCTACATATCAAAGGTGAAATCTACAGTGCCACCAAATACATAGAGAGCTAATGGGAAAATCTATTTATACTCTGAGAAATTAAACAGGCAAGTGTTATCTCTCCTCATGCATTGTATATCATCAACATATATTAATGTTGTATTTTGCATTTATTAGATTTATTTCGTATAATGGCTATATATTATAACTAGTTGCAGGTATGGGAAAATCCATAATGTTTCACTCCAAAACATCTCATTTTATTTCAATTTTGATTGGAAAAAATATGTCATTTTTTATTGGAAAAATATGTATGGATTAGTTTAAATTTATTCACAGCTAATTTTCAGTGGATATAAGATACCAGGTATCAGTTGTGAAAGTGCTACTCTAATTGTTCTTAGTATACCTGTAACTGAAATCAGATCTTGTTATCAAATCATAGCAGATGCTTTAAGTCCATGTAAAAAATAAAATAGAAATATTTTAAAATTCAGCTCAGGAAAATCACAAGGGGAAAAGAACAAATACCATAATAATAACTTGCCTGAAAATTAATTATAAATTAAGATTCAGTGTCTCAACCACCTACATAAAATAGTACGAAGACCTTAACAATAAGAAGGTTAGAAAGAAAAAAAAACAAAAACAAAAAACCCATCAAAGACAGAGCATCCACATTTTAAAAAGCTGCAAAGCAATATAAATTAAAAGATCATTATCCATTGTGAAAATTAGAACCTTCATGCAAATTATGCATAAATATATAAAGAAGTGATTGGTGCCAGAATCTTGGAAAGGTTAGATGAACTTTGGTGCATTACTTAATTGGCAGACAAAAACTATTCAGTTTTGGAAATAAGACTGTTCTAATTGAAACAAGCAAAAAACTCAAGAAAATCCAAGTAGGACCAGCAGTTTTAACAGTGTGTTTTACAGTAAACAACTTAGAACTTTTTGAAACCACGGTCTATAATATGGGTGCACAGTAGCAATTACAGCTGAATGTATGAATGAAATATCATAGGCAGACATTTTACTTTCAGTGTTGGAAGAAATGTTTAATTTTTCACATACTACTACAGTGTGCTGAGTCTAGGTTGGAGTTCTCAATTCACATCACAGTTTAAAAGATACTCTTCTATATTTTAATAGTACTTTGCAAAACCACTCATTTTTGTCTCTCTGCCACCTGGAGTGCATTCATGGGAGTTATTCAGAACAGATTAAAGTGTTAATGGCAAAAAGTAATTCATCTTGACTGTAAAATAGAGCAAGATTCTATCAGTATACTAAAGAAATATTAGTAATCTTCTATATCTTAAGAGAGAATATTACACCATTATGTAAAAGAAGTGTATCAGAATAAGTATGGTCTACACTGAAAAATTAAAACCTCATAAAAGATTTTAATTCTTGAAGAGCGATCATTTTAGAAATTTTTTTGTTGTTACTTTTCTGTACACATATTAAAACAAAATCAAATCAGTACACAAGAAATTAATCTTAGCAATGGAAGTGCTCTTCTGACTCAGGGAGTTTTTCAGAATATTTTGTAAATCCAAAACCTGTGAAGACCTGTATTTTATTCTATATTAAATACTCCTAAAAACAGCTGGATGACTAATTCAGAAGGAGTAAGCTTGGCATTTTAGAAAAACATACAGGGCTTATGTTAGGTTATCTAAGGTTATCTTAGGTTATCTTAGGTTATGTTAGGCTTATCTTGGGTTTATGATTTTAATTCATATCAACAACTGTCAAATTGTTGCACAAGATAAAAGAAGACAAAACTCCATGCTGAGATGTATGAATAGGCAAACAGACTTCTGTGAGCAATGTAAAAGAAACCTTGATTTCCTTTTAGCACTGGAAAGACCTTAGCTGAGACATGGTATCTAGTTCTGGAGACCCAACCTCAAATTCAATATGTAGTAAGTGGAGGCAAGCTCGTTTAAAAACAAAAAAATTGATCTGATCTTAGATTCAAGGCCTAGAGAGAAAAAATAATGGAGGAAGGTAGTAAAAACAGTAGTAAAAATAAAACCAAGAAGGTTTTGCTTGATGGGATTTCGTTTCCATGTATCATATTTACTCTAATTCTTGTCTATAGAAAAATGTGGCAGGAAAGTAAGAAAATATTCAAAATATATGACTGGAGAAAAAATTCCAATTTTTTTTTTCTCCTCACCATCATTGGCTTTGATGATGGCAGTGTGAGTAGCGTCTAGTTTGTGTTTTCTGCTTAATGATGAGAGGCACTCCTGAAACAGTGATCTTAATGCTTTTTAAAATTTTGATTTCACGCTTTGGCTTGTTTTGCTTTTGGCAAGCTAGACCTGAATTCTAATGCCTCATATTTATTTTGTACTTTACTTTAGTCCAGGCTGATCTTTTTCTGGGATGGTGTTACCTTCAGGATACTATTTAAAGATCTTTCTAACAAGTGAGAGGTCAATTGATTTTATTTTTGCCACATAGTATAATAGTATATAGGTTATGTTCAGAAATATAGCAGATTTTTAGCATAATGTCTATAAGTAATGGCTAGAAGATTTTAATGGAATTAACTGTTACTACTTTATTAACATTATTTTTAAAATCTAAGCAGCCAATTATTCCTCTGAGCATGAATATATGGAGTTTCCTGTATTTCTCTCTTGACAAGGCAGCTGCCAAAGAGATTTCCTTTTCAGACTGTTGTAGTGGCTTAGGTTAATAGCCTGACCAAACTTGTCAGACTGATATGATATTCAGCATGGCATTTTCAACTGCTCTTCTTTCTGCTAAATTTCCAGTGTTACAAGAGTAATATTTACTCAAAAAGCACGTGTTTACTATGTAAATAATCAACAATACCAATATCATTATCCTAAAATAGAGGGGTTGACACCTCTCAGAAAACAAAATAGGATGATCAGAGGTTTTCAGGATAGACGCCTTGAAACAATGTCCTTAAAATATCACTGTAATTCAAGCAGAAGATGTTGTTTCTGGCAACTTGTAGCAGTACCAGCAAACTGTACAATCCTTGGTTTAAAGTTTGAATTGAGTAGCACTGTGTAGTACTGTGTAGTATTGTGTAGCAAGTTAGTTTATTTTCCTAAAATAGAATTCCATTTGAATAGTAACACTGATGAGAAGTCCAATATGTTTTTCATAATTTATATCTTATATTCAGTGAGAAATTTTCCTTGTTGTAGCTATAGACTGTTGTGTCTCATCTTTTCAATGGATGTCTCAGAGATGAGTTTGTGTCCCTCTCACATATTAACATTGGTTGATAATATGATGTCATAAACCAGGCTTCAGCTTATATTTTTACTGCCTTGTGTCTGATTTCCTGATCCTCTTCTTCAGACAGATTATGCCCTTCTACCCCAATTATCTTAATGGCCTTTTGCTGAAATCATGTAAATAAGTGTGTCAGTATTAGTGTGGGGTTT
>WEIU01002311.1:1051-19657 GCA_013389925.1 Aegithalos caudatus
AGTCCTCCAGTGGCTTCACAAGTTAACACTCTTAGAGAAGTGGTATACAGATTAAATCAGGAAAAATGCTCCACAGAATAGAGTCCATTCTGGCTGAAGAACTCATTTACTAATAATGCAGATGCTTATTTGTCTTAAATAAACACTAATCATGCAGAAGTGAAATGCACTCACAATTCTCTGTGAGCAACCTGTTCAGCTTCAGCACCTGCAATAGTCCTCCTTAAATGAAATGCAACATGGCCAAACGTGGCCTATAGATGGCAAAAAGCTACCCCATGCCTTTGGTATAATTATACTGTACAAGAAATATAGGTTTAAGATAGCTACTAGGTTTTTCTCTTTGCAGTCTCTCCAACATAAGTTTAGTCATGCCAGAGAAGGTATAATGCTGTAATTGCCTGTATGAATCTTGGTAGACAATGTGCTGCAGAAGTGAAGGTACAGAGTACATACCCTTGCAGATCTGCTGCTGTGATTAACCTGAGAAATTTTCATGAAAAAGAAAGTAACTAGGAGAAATGTGTTTTCTTCAGATAATTATCAACTTCTTTTGATACTGACATCAACAGAACTGACAAGATCTCTTTGAACATCAAGATTACCTTTCTGTGCATTCTTTCTTATTAAAAGAAAAAATACCTACATTGACATTTAAGCTTTTCCCAGTTTTCCTCTTAAAAGAGCAAAGGAGTACATGGAAGATCTTTTCTAGGCCAAAGGGAATAAATCTCATACAAGAGCCAGTCTAACTTTTTTCCACACAATCCTTTTTTTCTTTTTTCTCAGTTATGAAAACAGCCAGCCTTTTCAGTGAATAGTAGTTCCATGTGTGAACTATCCATATCCATTCTCCCCACCATGTATTACGTCGTAAAAGACTTCTGGACTGGTACAAGACAGGTCAAGTTTTCCACTCAGAAAACAATCTGTGTGTTCACAGCCAATGTGATGATCTCCTTGAGAAGTCAGCACATGGGAACTGTCATTTGAAGACCTGCATTTTGCCACCATCTGGCCAAACAACACTGAATAAGTCACTTGCAATCTTTGTTCTTTGAACTTCTCGTTTATGAAGCTATTGTCAGCCAATATTTGCACAAATGTTTTGTGCTTCTGTTGTACATTTAAAGTCATTCTTGTCTTTACTATGCCTTAAAAGCATTTTTTGGCCTTGTTTTCTCCAAATTTACATATCTAACCCTCAATCTAGTCTGAACTGCATCCCTTGTTTTGTAATATGAACAGTGCAGGCGTAGTACAAAAGAGAAGAGACTCCAAACAGTGAATCTGAATGCACTTTTAAACATACTTTTTCATTGCAGATATTTACAAATGAAACCCTGCGATGCAGCATTTAATTCCCACGAGAAGTGTTATTCTCATTGTATCTTCTGTCCGTATACAAGCTTCTGCTGTGTTACTTGTATTGCCATTTTCAGCAGGGACTCAGAAGAGAGAAAGGATAGGAACTCAGACAGAATTACTAAACTGAAACACAAAGATAATGAACTCTAATGCAACAGGACAGCAAATTAAAAGACTGGGAAGTTGTTAGCTCATGCAAAAATAGGAAGAAAAAGAGCTTTATTCCATACTTCTGAAGCATTCTTCAAAGCTCAGAGAGCCTACTAAACGAAGCAGTCCAGTTAATCTGCCTAGAGCTCCTCAGTTTGGCTCTCTTTACAAAAGAAATCCAAGCAGACATTTTTAAGAGCAATTATTTTTTTATGAAAAGGAAATAACTAAGACCTAGAAAGGCACATTAGGGGCTAGAAGACACACCAATCAGGAAATGGTTTAAGATGCCCATTCAGCTCAACTTGTTTTAAAGTATTTCAAACCCCCTGAATACAGACAATTCTACAAATAACCAAGTGGCTGGGAGACATAGTACATACTGCCAAACAGATTTAAATGCAAAACCAAGACTCCTGTTTCCCAAAGCTGTGGAGGGTGATTATAACATTGTCTAGTCTTAAGGCAAAATTAGTCTCTCTGTTTCGGTTTGTTTCTCTGTATTTCCCTACCAGAGTCCTAATGTTCCTCTTCTGTGCAAATACATCCACAAAAGAACAAACTTATATAGAAAATTGGTAGTTCCAAAAATGGCATGGATTTGGCAAAATTGTGCCCTGGTTCACAACATTATCAGACAGAAGTAGTCAAGCATTATAAAACACCTCCTGTCCTTTGCTTTGGGATCGAAATTTAAAATACTTAAAATTATGCATTTAATAACACATTTTAGAATTTTATTTACTTTTCATTTTGAAAACCTTGTGAAAATCTATACTTTTTTTTTTTTAGAAACACAAAGTCTATGAATTTATTTTTAAAAATCCTCAGATTCCCTCTCTATCTGAATAATTTTAGCAGCTGAAACATACAGAAATGCACCATGTATCACAAGACTGTGAAAATATATGGAAGATCACAATACTGGATCCACTGGCAGCACTTCAATTTTATTGTTCCAAAAGTTTATGGGTGCTGTCACGTTAAAGGGTACAAGCCCATTATAATACTGACTTTTCAAGTAACTGGCATTCTGAAACTGTTCTGAACACTTACCTGGGATTAGGGGGATTTTCTTTTTATTCTGGAAAAAAAATAAATTCTCTAAATCTCTTAGTCTGGATAGGAACTTAAGAAGTAAAAGAAATGAAAGCAATGTTTCCAGATTTTTTTGTAGGGGAAGAAAAGCACTATCACTCAGGAAATCTGACACTCAGCTGTGACTGCAGGTTATGGAAAGCTACAATATAATCTTTCCACAGAATGAGAGTCCTTTGCAGGGCTTACAAGACAGAATAATACAGAATATTTCTAACAAGAGTATTGATTGCAAAAGCACACTTTCTTTCCTCTTACCCACATTTCTGATTTTAAAGGCCTACACAATAACGGTGAAGTATATGAAGCTTAAAACGCAGTAAAAGCTGCATAAGGAATCCCTGATGTCTGATCAAAGGCAAGCTATTTGAGAAATTTCATGAGTAACCGCAACTATTTGAAAGATAAACTAAAACCATCTACTGAGAGATAACATGTGAAATAATGTATTTTAACTAAAAAATACTAAATGGGCATTAAAGCAGAATATGAATATAGTTAAATGGCAAATATCAGGTTTGTTTCTAAGACACAGGGAAACAATTCCAGAGATTTTTAGCAAAAAAACTGAATGACACACAATAAAAACAGTCAGCTTCCACGTTTCAGCACAAGTTGCACCACATAATGCAAGGAACAGCAGGAATGTATTAATAACTCCAAGACAAAGCTGTTGTGATGACTGCAGTTGCGCAGAAAAAGATCTTTATTGGATTCCATAAAAACGCACAAAAGTTATTTTTCAAATCACATATCTGTGGTATTGTAAGAAAATTAATATCAAAGACGGCTCAGGAAATACAATGATATAGAGGAGAAAGGTATGAATTGTGCCTCTTTTATGTCAGTGCATGTTGCAAATTCACAGTGGCACTTTTCTAGAATACTGTCCATCCTTCCAATTGTGAGACAAAATCTCTGAATTCAAAACCCAAAGTGGGTTCTCACTATCTGAAGAAAAATATGTGAAAGAAAAACGCCTTAACTCGCTTAATGAAATCCAAAATTAGGATATGTGGAATATCAGTAGTACTGAAAACCTTATGAAACACCTGTATTACATGTAAGATTTCATAATCATTCAGACTAAGCAAAAGCTGACCATGACTGACTTCTCAATCATGTGACTGGAATATCAGTGTTTAGCACAATAAAGTAAACTATTCCAGAAGGGTTGTGGAGTATGAGCTCCAGTAAGTGAACACATATCTTTAGACAGAATAGCTGCAACCAAAGATAAGGGAACAAACTTTTCATCCCGGCAGGTGGAACACAGTTACCAGACATGGGTATTAAAACAGAACTAAGAATGATAATTACAAGTAGAAGAAAAGTGGTGACTTTAACCTTTGAAAGTAATGGTGAAGTGATTCATTCCATGGTCATCGTAGCTATTCTTGCAGAACAGTATGGTCACACTCATTTCTGAGGATCAGCTCAGCAAAAATCACCAAAGCTAAAGAAAACTAAAGCTAATAATGTTTAGAGTTGTGTCAGGATAGTCAAAATTCTACAGTCTATGTTCCTTCACTGACAAATTGTTACCTAATCACTAATAGCAGAAGTCAGGACTCACACAGCAAAGAAATGCTATGATAGAAGCCTAGATGAATTAATTGTTTGGATTCAATATTTAAACCCTATGAACAAATGTACAATGGAATATAAAATCGCTTTGACTACAAATTTGCCTGTCTCCTGGATAGATAGATAGATATCAAAGTGATTTTATTGGGTATTTGTTGCTGGTTTTATTTGGCATTATGTTTAGGTTTCACTTGCAGTAAATGGCAAGCAGAATGAAGCCTCAACATAAATGTTCAATTAGTTTTATTTAAGCATTAAAAGAATTTCCTGGAATATACTTTCATTTGAGCCAGATTTTATATACATTTAGTATTATCTTTTGCTGTCCTTCAAATAATGTTTCAAGGAAAATGTTTATAAAACCTCATTTTGTTCTGCTAACCCTGCAAACTAAATATGTTTCATTTATTTTTAAATTAAGTGAAAATTAGCCAGGTGTGATAGATAAGTTTTCTATACACAGGTCTAAATATTGACAAAAGGAGACGTGTCACTGGAAAAATCATCAGTCTAGCAATTATCACGTTAGCATGTTAAGTGGAAAAAGATGTGAAGCTTCCAAATGTGTCAATACAGATTATTTCATTTCCACCAGCTATCAGCTATACTGTGAACATCAGTGCCTTAGTGTCTATTCAGCAACAAGTCAGTTTTTGCAAGCAAATATCTCTACGTGAAATGAAGAATTGACATATCTCTGGCAAAATTATGCCCATCCTCTTCAGAAATGGTCTGCAAAGCAAGTATTACATATTCCTTGAAGGACAGACATGTCCATGTCCATGGGATAGAGCCAGAGGCCAGGAACTGGAGCAACCAGTCAGCAAGTCCTGTCTTCCTCACAGACATGGCAATGATTTTCAGGCCCAAATGTGAATGCTGGGAACAGAGGAGAAGGAGTTGGTCACCAACCTTTTCCGTTGCTGCTGTCCATCAAAAAATGTTTCAAGAAGTTAAATTAAGGGCATTGATTAATGAGCAGAAGACAAAGCAAGGAAGATAGAATAATGATCCTTGTAACTGAACAGACTGCATTTAAAACACATATTTTTCTTTACAATGTAAATAATTAATTTCAACAGCCCTGAGTACACTAGTGCCTAAACCAGCTTTAAGTTTTAACTCTTTCTCTTGTCAGTAATAGCAATGATACTTTCATGCAGCTTATGAGAGCCACAGCTCACAGAATTCATTATTTTGGAGGGAGGACTTAGAGACTCAGTGAGAAATAACAGCATGAGAAAAGATTAATTCACTTGAGATGAATAGTGCTTTCTTGCAAGGATCCTGCAATGTTTCAAGATGTTGGATCTTGAAAAAAACCTCTCTCAATGATTTTTGAGTGATTTTGGAGAGATCCCAGCTGACTGAAAGCTGGCAAATGTTATCCCAATTTTTAAGAAGGGCAAGAAGGAGGAGCCCAGAAGCTACAGGCCTGTCAGTCTCACTTCGGTGCCTGGTAAAATTGTGGAAAAAATATTCTGTAGCCATTGAAAAACACCTGGAAGACAAAACAGTCACTTGTCACAGCCATTACAGCTTCATGAGAAGAAGGTCTTATTCATCAAACCTGATTTCCTTTTACGACAAGGTAACCCACTCAGTTGATCAGGGGAAGCCAGTTGTAATCCTTTTGAATTTCAGTAAAGCTTTCAATATTGTCTCTCCTAGGGTTCTTCTGAACAAAATATCCAGCACAGAGCTGGATAAACACATCATGGGATGGGTGAGCAACTGGCTCATGGCACAAAGGGTTATAACAAAGGAGATTACATCCGACTGGGGACTGTTACTAGTGGGATTCCACAGGGCTCCATCCTCAGCCCTGTGCCCTTCAATATGTACATAAGTGATTTGGATGCAGGTCTGGAAGGGATACAGAGCAAGTCTGCAGATGACAAAACTGGGAGGAGGTGCTGACTCCCTTGAAGGCAGTGTGTCCCTGCAGAGACCTCGACAAATGACAGGGCTTGGCAATCATCAACCATATGAAGTTCAAGAAGGAAAAGTGATGGGTTCTACATCTGGGACAGGGTAAGCCTGGATATAAAAACAGAATAGGGAATGAGATGCTGGAGAGCAGTGCCATGGAAAGGGGCCTGAGAGTCCTGGTCAGTGGCCAGTTCATTATGAGCCAGCAGTGCCCTGGCAGACAGGAGGCCCAAGCATATCCTGGGTTGCATCAGACACAGCATCACTGCTGGGCAAGAGAGGGGATTGTCCTGCTCTGCTCTGAGCTGGGGCAGCCTCAGCTTGAATCATTAGGGCAGTTTAGAGTGCCACAATATAAAAAAAGCATTAAGCTGTTAGACAGTATCAAAAGGAGGGCAGTGAAGATGGTGAAAGGCCTGGAGGGAAAGACTTAGGAGGAGCAGCTGAGGTCACTTGGTCTGTTCAGCCTGGAGGACACTGAGGGGAGACCTCACTGCAGTTACAGCTTCCTCACGAGAGGAAGGGGAGGGGCAGGCACTGAGCTCTGCTCTGTGGTGACAGGGACAGGACCCAACGCACACGAGGGAATGGCCTGAAGCTCTGTCAGGGGAGGCTTAGGTTGGATACTAGAAAAAATTCTTCACCCAGATGGTGGTTGGAACAGGCTCCCCAGGGAAGTGGTCACAGCACCAGCCTGGCAAAGTTCTCAAAGTGTTAGAACAATGCTCTCGGGCAGAGGGCGTGACTCTTGGGGCTGTCCTGGGCAGGGCCAGGAGTTGGATTTGATGATCCTTGTGGGACCCTTCCAACTCAGCATAATCTGTGATTCTGTGATCTCATACAATCTAAGCATTTGTAGTACAATTTTTAAAAAATACTTTTAGAAAGCCAGTGTTACATTGTGTGCTGAAAACATCAGATGTTCTTGGTAATGATTAATCCGGTAAGTATTAATATAAGGAAAACAGAATGGGCAGTGCTTCAAACAAAGTCTAGGGACACCTATAGAGAAAACACCAATTTCAGTGACATTGGGCCAGACCATTACTGAATGACTCCAAGCCACAGGTCCAATTTTTATGGGTAGTTTTGTGAAGAGCTAGAGTATGCCAGTATGATTTTCTGGTTGAATTATATCCCACCTTTGAAAACTCTCAAGGAGGCCTAGAATGAATGTGGGCAAGATAGAATTTGTGATGCACTTTAATCACAAAAATCCAGTTACTGAAGTGCTGATCTTGTTTATAACAGCATTCGTTGTACCATGGTCTAATAGACCTTTTTAGGTGAAGATCAACTTTTTAAGCCTCTTTTGCATTAGAAGTGCATTGTGCAGGCTGCTGGTGTGATAGCCCAAGCATTATTCTAAGTTTAAAACTGGTTTCCCAAGGAAATAAATCTGCATTTGCTTAGTTTTAATAAGCACTAACATTTTATGAAAATCTACTACCTTCCTATTTCCTTCAAAGATTTAATCTTTGACTTCTAAGCAAGAATTCTCAAATACATAAAACAGTGACAAACATTCATACAAATATCATATTTTTATGTCAAATGCCTCAATGAATGAATAGCTTTTTCCTAATTCTAATTGCAATGGCATTAAATTTAAGATATAGCAATAATCCCATTCTTCTCTTTTTCAATATGCTCAGGAGTCCATGATTTGAAATCTTCTTTAGTATTGATTTCAAGATATAATTTCAGTAGCCAACAAGAAATATATTTAGTATTTCCTTTTTACCTTTTTTACTCTCCCTTGGTGCTCAGCATCAAGCAAGATTTGGCCCCAAGTTGTGGAGATTTTAGGCAATAGCTTCCCCATGCTTAAATTTTAAAAGTAGTTGCCATAGCAACTGCCAGACACAGCATATGGTGTGTCTGTTACCTCCAAGATAACAGAGCAAGTTCTAAAGAATTTTCTTTACAATATGTTATGAACCTTTGTACTTTTTACAATTTTTCAGAGTGCAGTATAAGGTACTGTTGTTCCCTGACATTCTCTTCAAGCTGAATGCTCATTTTGTAATTCTCTCTTTCATATTAGGGAAATATTTCCCCCTCTCTCTTGTATTTTTATTCACTCAATATTCAGCAAAACAAGAAAGAAGATGGGAAAAAAGGAGACATTTTAAAGTTTTATTTAAAGACTGTACTTAGTTTTTTTACAGTGTTGCCTTTCCTTCACAGTCACAATCCAAAAGAAAAAATACAGAAAAAGACAAAAATCTTTTTTAAAATTCTCTTCTATATAGTTGCTAGGCATGCAGACATTTTGCAGAACTCTATACAGCCAGCCTTCAACCCTTTGACTCCCATATCTGTCCAGCTTCTCATGTCAAATAAAGAATAAATATCTGTGCAAAGTGGCCTCAAGCAAGAGGAACTCAGAAACACACCTGTCACTTCTTGTTTGGTAGGTAGTACATTTCCCTCATATAGCAAAGACTTATGTCCAGACTCCTTTCCAAAATGTTTTTTCCCTGCTGAGTGTAGCTCCTAAAAAGAAAAACCAGTAGAACAGCTTTGTGGGTGAAATGACACTACCTACCTTCCTCCACACACTGAGAAGATGCCTCTGTCCGGCAGACCTCACTCACAGAAGTTCAGCCTTTCAGTGGTTGCCTTGCTTTGCAGAATGACATGCAGATTTGAGAAATAATGGTAATAGGCCTTTATTCTTCCTTCTGCACCTCTGTGGTTGTATAGGCTGAGACAGGATTAAAAGAATAGTTACTAGGATACATAATAATGTTCTGCTCTATAATTTTCTGTCCCCCGAGTCCTTCATTCTGACAACTTTCTGCAATTCAGGCACCTTCTGCAAAAATCTTCTAAAAAATTAAAAAATAAAACTGCACCAAAACAGGATGTAAGAGTGCACTTTTAATTCTCTCCCTGAGGAGAAGCTAAGAAAGGGAATGAACTATTCATTATACACTTAGCTTAATGCACAGCTACAAGATGGTGACACTACTCTGATGAAGATACAAGACAGTGTATGAACAGAGAAAAATATTTCAAAGGGAACTTTGCATGCTTGTGGGGTTTTCTTTCCCTTTATTTACTCTTACCATGGTTACTTCTCCAGGAAGGGGTAGTCATTCAGTAATTGGAATTGCATGTTGTTACCTTCAAGAAATACTTGGTCAAATGTCTTGCAAAGAAATACTTGCATTTATTTAACAAGTTGCATGGTTCATTACAGCAATTACTAGTGTAGATGTATTTTTTAAATCCTCTTTTGCTGCCTGGTCAAGAGGAGAAAGAGACTAAAGAGCATAGCAGCAGGTACTATTTCTGGACATTAGCCTTCAATGTAGCTGGACTTCAGCAAAAGCTGAATGATTCTACTGTGGAAAATAAAGAAGACAATTTTCCTGCTAAGAAGAAACTAGTGGAAGCATTTTTTTTCCTAGTAATAGCAGTTGAAATTGACTAATAATTATAGTTACAGGAAAAGCAATGTTAGGAACTTCAGGACTTAGCTGCTAAATGGCATGTAACAGAGAAGGAAGGTCATGTGTGTTTCACCTCACCTTGGTCATGCATTATCAGTTGATTAGTCTGGAGCATTTAGGAGAAGAAAATTACTCCTTGTGTCCTGACTAATAGAAGGATGGTGAGGAAATATGATAAATATGTTTAATTAATTTTTAATATTGTTTTTATTATAGATAATGTAAAAATCATGATTAAATGAAAATTCTATAATGTAGGATGACATAGTTTTCACCCACCATGCCCCACTTTTATTTGTGCTGTAGGAAATATCAGAGTACACAGAATGAATTCAAATGTTTCTCTTGAATTTCAGTTTCATGGCTTATGAAACTCCTTCAGCTTCTTTGGTTCTTAAGGCTTACTTTTGCTTGCCAGCTCATGGACGGCAGTATTTGTTGCATTGGACATACCCTTGATTTTAAGGTCTCCACAAGTTCCTAGGGGAACAGTTAATGTCTCATACACTTCCTTCTTCTTAAACCATTTCCTTCCACTTAATCCTGAATTTTTCTAGATCTGCTCTTACAACCAGCCATCTCCACGGGCACTGGTGGTGTGTACCAGCCAGCCACCAGGCCACACATTGTATAACAAGGGGCTGAAAGAGGTGGGTTCATCCAGTCCCATGAAGAATAAGCAAAGGGGAGGTCTTAACGACCTTTCTGCTCTATTCAGCTGCTTACTAGGAGGGTCTGGAAGAACCCACCCAAACTCCTTCTATGGGCACAATTACAGCTTTGGTAGCGTGCATTGCAACATGGGGAATTTCAGCTGGATCATAGGAAAAACGCTTTCTTCATAGTCAAACAGTGGAACGGGTTTCTCAGAGAAGCTGTGGCATCGCCACCACTCAAAATGCAACCAGATGAGGTACTGAGTAACCTAGTTAAGTTGATCCTGCCTTGAAGTGGAGCCAGATGACCTCAAAAGTTCTCTTCCGACCTAAATTATGTGGTGATTCTGTGATTCTATTCAGTTCAGGAAAGCTCAGCAGGTAGCGTTTACCACTGAAAAAACTACCCTAATTGAAAATCTGAGTATGCCTGACAGTTATAAGTGAAAGGGTGTGATTAATCCAAAGTAGTTAGTGTCACAGAGAGAGAGGTTAGTATTTTTCACTTTTGGATGGCTTTTTGCTTTATTACCATAGAGTATGTTGAATTTATTAAAGTTATTCATGGTGAAAACACAAATAGCAGAGAATCGACTCCTAAACACGAATACACCAAAAATAAAATATCTGATAAGTTTCCTTTCAGCATGGCTTATTCTATTTCAGGAAACATAAAACCCAATAAGATATATGCAAAACCCCTCTGTAATTAAGTGTAAGTGAAGTATATCACTACAGTGTATTAGTGAAGTGACTCCATATAAACATATTTTCCTCCTGAATGGTTATAAACAGGCACACCATAACCTCATTTTTAGCTTTTTTTCTACATTATAAATTCATTTTTCTCTTTGCAAAATGTCACTTTCTTTCCAGTAGGTTAATCCCAGGAGGTCTGGTAACTACAATTACTCCATTTAAATATTCCACAGATCTGTCAAGACTCAAAAGAATTCTGTAGTGTCAGTTTAAATATAAATATATATAATTCTAGTTAATAATCATCACTTCAAGTCTGTTATGAAAACTGTATTACTCATTCGGAGTGTGTGTGATGTTGTGTATTATGCAGTATTTGTTGCAGCATTTTCATTGATTTAATTATTAAAAAAACAGCCATACTGATGGCAGCACATCAATGACCTCATGTAGAAAATAACATTGCTTTTAACAAGGTTAACTGGTCTATAAGTGTTTTTTTCTAATTGCTTAAGGAAAAGGTACCAGAAATTTTCTAGCTTTTCATATAAAGTATATACTATTGTAAAAGCAAATACCGGGAAAATATAGTTGATGCTTTTAATTTCTGTAACATTTCCATCTGAAGAAAATACTTTCATTTACCAGTTATCAGAACTTTTTTTTCTTGGTGGGGGTAGAGAAGTTTGGAGAAATTGACAATTTTCTGCTACTTATAAATAGCCTGAAACACTAAACAGTTAGAAGACAACCTTCTTAATGGCTTCAAAACAAAAACTGTTATGTTGATCAAAAATAGAAAACAGTATATTTTCTTTAAGTGTAATGTGTTCATTGGATATTTATCTATTTATCTTGCTAGAATAGCCCTTGCAATACACAGAGAAATGTAGCTCTTTCTACAATGAGTTTCAGAGTAGCAGAATGAATATGCCCTTATGCCCAGCAAACTAATACCAATAAATAGCATTTTGAAGCTTTTAATCACCATGACAACCTACCTCAGATTCTTCAATAAAATGCCACAAACATACTGACTTATGCACACCTATCATGTGTTCATAAATATCACCAGTGCTGTGCATCTTAAAAACATATAATGGCATTGATGTCTTTCTCTTGGAAAACTCATCAATCAGCACTTCAGCTAAAATTTCATGTGTATCTTTCTATTTATATTAAGTGTTGAGTAAATAGTTCAGTTAAATAAAAAAGACAAAGAGATACGTACAAAATATGTCTCAAACACATAAGGACATTCATTGAGTTTGACAATCATTGGAGAAAATACCTGATATATAAATAAAATGGATGAATTACTTCAAGTATCTAAAAAACAGAATCAGAATTCACATGGCAGAACTCTTCAAAGTACTCTTTCTGTCTAAGAAAGGAAATAGTTGACTTAAATATTATAAGCAGAGTATTCACTAAGCTCTGTGAGTAAGGATCTAATTATTGATATGAGTCACATTCTGATGTAAACGGTGCTTATGCTAATGCTGGAAAAATCACGACAAATGTTCAAAAAAACTGTCCCAAGACCAAAATTCAATTCAAGCCACTGTGGGAAATGGGATGTTACAGACATCTACCTATGTTAAGAAAACAGATACTCGCTGCCATCTACCCAGCACCCACAAAATTCACCAATTACAGTTGGTGAATCTTCCATGTTTTTAGGACTGGTGCTCTGGACCAGCTGTGCTGCCACAGCTGTAACACATCTGCTGAGGGGAACTCAGTATTGTCACAAACCAAAGAACAGTGTATGCTCAGGCCTGCTCACTTATGGCCAGTTGCATCCCTTCAAAGTTTTCATTATTCCCCTTCCATTAAAATGACAATATAAGTTACCAAAAGGCAATGTATAATATATAATCACCTTTTGTGTATGTTGAATGCCACATGCAGTGTCAAAATACTAATGCTGAGTTGTACTATCTGTCTAGATTGAACATCTAAATTTCATACATAAGAGTTTGCCTGAAATGCTTTATTTCATAAACCAGTGCTGATGGTGCCAAAAGGGCTCAACTACATTATTTAGGTACTCATAACTCAAACACAACAAAAGGTAAGAGTTATCTTTTACCTGTAGACAGCCCAAGGTTGGAGAGGTAGAGCTACCACTAGAGCATGAATCTTTTTAGAACATGAACCCATAGAGATTAACTTTATTATTTTCTCACTATTTCTTTAAGCCACTGTTAAAATTAAAAGGACAGTGAACTGGATTTCTCATGGCACCTGAATATAGCTGAGAGTAGACTGAGAAAGTTATAAGTTCAGAGAAACTAAATATCTTATTAATCATAGTTATTTTTTACCTTATAGCAACCACATTGGTAACAACTTCATTTTAGATTAAAAATGTCACTGCTTCTGGTATTTCTACACGAGATCTAATGTAGGGACCACAGGTTTTATATGGATTCAGCAGAGCTTTTGAGCTGTCAAGAAGACTCAATCCAGGCTGTTAGAAGATTTATCCAGGCAACTCCTGGAAAAAATAAGCACCTTCTTCCTACTGAAAAAGTTTAAGTGTCAAACCAATACTTCACTTTTTAAAAAAAATGTTTTATCTCTTCATTTTATAACTACTGCATAACACAGTTGATTCTCAAGTCCAAAATACCACTTGTCTAGAATCCTAATGACATTTACAGGGCCTACAATTAAATAAACAAAAGATACTTTACCACCTCTCAGTGTCATTTTCCTGTAAAAATTACATATTGCACTTCTAAAGAAATGTATCTTTTCTTCTGTTTAGTTTATTAGATACAGAGAAGAAGTTTTAGGTATCCTTTTATGCCTTGTAGCACTAGTCTCTAAACTATATGCAAGTACTTTTAATGAAAAGAGAAAAAACTATAGTGGGAATAGCTTTATTGTCATATTTTTATATGGGTGGGTGTGAGAAGTGATTTAAGTTACAGGTGCTGATTATTTAATTGTATTGATATAGAGCATAGAGCCTACCATGACTAGTGAATCATTCAGACTGACAAGAGGAGGTGTAAAAACTCTTATTGCTTCTATTCTGCCACATCCTTCCAGCTTTACAAAAGAAAAAGCTTTATTCACAAGTGGGGGTTAATAAGCCATTAAAGTTCTTGATAACAGCTATGAATGCGTAAAACAAACACGTCAAATCCATACAGTATAATTCTGTAATTGATTGGATAATGATTTTTCCAAGAGATGACTATATCATCAGATGCACAATATAGCTGACTCTGAGCCTACATATGGTTTAAAAATAATCTTTGTAAACTTTACAAAATTAAGCTTATATGGTGTGTTCTGTTTAATTTGTTAGCATGTGACCTTTATTCAACAGTTTTACAAACCTATTTACTTGTTTAGACGTGAAAAGATACCACAAAATATTAAACTCTTTGCTACATTGTATGAAAGAAATTGTACTTTGAATTTTTAAGCCTATAGCCCTGCAGCAGTAGTTAATTAAAAGAACATGAATTTAGTCTGCAAAATAATTGTTTTTTCGACAATATTAAACCAAAAATTAATCTGAGCCAGCAGTGCCTTGGCAGCCAGGAGGGCCAAGCATATCCTGGGTTGCATCAGACACAGCATCACTGCTGGGCAAGAGAGGGGATTGTCCTGCTCTGCTCTGAGCTGGGGCAGCCTCAGCTTGAATCATTAGGGCAGTTTAGAGTGCCACAATATAAAAAAAGCATTAAGCTGTTAGACAGTATCAAAAGGAGGGCAATGAAGATGGTGAAAGGCCTGGAGGGAAAGACTTAGGAGGGGCAGCTGAGGTCCCTTGGTCTGTTCAGCCTGGAGGACACTGAGGGGAGACCTCACTGCAGTAACAGCTTCCTGGGAGGGGAACGGGAGGGGCAGGCACTGAGCTCTGCTCTGTGGTGACAGGGACAGGACCTGAGGGAACGGCCTGAAGTTGTTTCAGGAGAGGTTTAGGTTGGATATTAGCAAAAGATTCTTCACCCAGAGGGTGGTTGGGCACTGGAAAAGGCTCCCCAGGGAAGCGGTCACAGCACAAGCCTGACAGAGCTCAGTAAGAGTTTGAATATGGTCTTGGGGATGTGCAGGGCCAGGAGTCGGACTTGATAGTCCTTGTAGGTCCATTTCCACTCAGGATATTCTATGATTCTGTGAAATTATATAATTAGCAGAATTTAAATAAATTCTCAGACCTGCTTTCAGCAACATGAATACAAAAAGCTACCCATAGATAGGTTTGAATATGACTATTTATGTTAGGTTTTAGAAATATAACAAAGCACAGGTTTGGAATCAAAAAAGTCTGTTTTTCTTCCTTATCGGTTCTGTTTATCACTAAATTCAAGATGCTGAAAAGCAAGAAAGGGATTCAGATAAATCTTTTCATTTCTTTTCAGTATTTTATGATGAGGATAATTTAAAAATATGTAAACTATCTGCTTTCTTTAAATACTTATGATTTTGATTTTTTTGATTTTTTTTTTTTACAGCCAGCAATAGATTTTAAAATCATACTTTTCTCATTGTTTTTCCTATAGTATTTCAGTAACACATATCTTTCTGTTTATGTGGGGGGTTTGCTATGTATCAAACATATCCAAAAACTTTATCCTCTATTCTTGCTATCATTAATTTCTCCTTTATTAGTATAAATGTATATTCTTGGAAGCTGGGTAAAAGTAATACACTGAAGGCATTAACTAATTTACCTAGTAGCAGAAACATTAATTGTAATGTGAAATTCTTATTCTTATTATTTTTTCCTTGCTATTACCAGAAGAAACAAAATAAGGTAAGAGCTGTATTGGATAAGATTCAGTGCTGGTAAAAGAGTTCTAAATTAGTGGTCATATTCACTAAAAGGTAAAAGAGTTCCTGCTAAGTACTGTCGTGTATTTGTTTTGCAAGAAATTAAGTTGTTTCTTCAACAAATTACTAAAAATCTGCCTGTTACTAGAAGTCCAATATTGAAGGGAAATGTTACACCCTTTTTTTCATTTTGTACAAAAGACAACCACGAGTCTGATTTCAGAACAAAATAATCAGAAAATGACATTGAGAATGGTTGTGTATCCTGCACAATTTCATAGGTAATTCACTAAAAATGTCCCATTGGAAGAAAGCTGGAACATCTGCACAACTCTTTAGTGAAAACAAGTTTTATTTTATAGAATAAAAGTTTTTTGACTGGCTAGCTATCTTCAGATGAGGAAGCTAGACTGTACTAAGTAATGCAACATAAAAAAAAATTGCAATAAATCCTAGTCTAAGGTGAAGTTTTCAAGTCCAAACAGAATAATCTTTGTGCTTATAAATATAGCACAGCTTACTCTCAACAACTGGCATTTCATGATTGTTGATGACATCCAAGCTGCTTTTCAGAACAATGCATAACAGTCTTTTTAGTTAAACGTGAACTAAAAATTATATCTGGCAATTCGCCCTACTTATCAATTTTTAATGAATAAAAAGGATGAAACCACTAGAGGATTGAGGAGAATTGTAACAACTTAGGGACATGAATAGGGAAAGTGAGCATTGATACAGGATGTTTTAAGTCTGATAAAGAATTCTCTTAAGATATTGTTATTCAGCATCAAATTGTAAAAAATCTTTTCACATGAAGTGAAAAATCATAGAATTGTAAAGTTCAAAGAACAGATAATGTAATTATAACAGGATACAGGTGAGCTACTTAAATTATCATATTCCACTTAACTCAGTGATCATAATAATTTTGCAACTCTATTATATTGAGCTATGAGGAATAATTTAGAATATCATTGACTCCATCTAGTGGTAATTTTCTGTAATTTTTCACTTGCAACTACTTCAGTAGAGAAATCAATTCCAAACTTTCATTTTAATTTGTTACAAGTCAAGAAACAACAACAGAAAACAACAATCAAGAAAATCAGCCCACATCTCTTGTAAGAACAGTGCTCAAAATATTCTGCAAAGACAAAGAAAGTCACATCATTTTTCATACACTATAGTTTAGGAAGCCGAGATGGAGGGAAATGAGACAATTTTGGCCAGTGGCAGAATATGGACAAGAGCCTCAGCTTCCCCTTGAGGCACAAGGTTGTCCCTCAGAGAACCAGGATGACAGAGGCAATTTTTCTCCTTGAATATCTTTGCCTCAGATTGCCAGTAGACTACTGGTGGCTGGTACTCTGAATGAAATGAAATTAAATGGAATTAAATGAAATGGTATTTTTCCTTTTCAGAACTTAGAAAAAGGAGGCATATCACTGCAGCCACCACAAGTAACCATGTTTGCAGGCTGCTGAGACAATATAAAGAATCAGGCCTGAGGACATTCTCTGCTTACTCAGTCCCCACAATGTACAATTTAATCAAAGTGGCAGCATGGCATGAAGAAATTTACACTGCAACTCACTGATGATCTACCTTATTACATAAAATTAAGAAAACAAACAACCCACCCACACACAAAACTCAAAACAAACAAACAAAACCATATAACAAATCAAATCTCCAGGGCAATAACTGCCATCTTTCAAAAACATTTTTCAAACTGTAATTTTTCAAAAATTTTTCAAAAGCATTTAACCCAGATGAAGTGGTTTTGGATAATCTTGTTCATATAACTACTAAAATGTAAGTCTGCTAGAGAAGTCTGAGATGTGGAAAGCCACATGTTTATTCAGGGTCATTGAAAGAAAAAGTAAGTCCATAGTGATCAGAATCTAAAGAACTATAGAAAAAAGTGATTTTAATATTGTGAAGTTTGTGGGTTTTGGGGGAATGCGGACATCAAAAATGTTAATTTTTATTCCTGTTTTTACAACACTTGTAAATTCAAGCAATATAGTGGACCCCAGAAAGGAGACACAGTATTCATCTCCAGAGTTTCCATGACAGGGCAACAAAAATATTCTAGTCTATGTAAAGTCAAATACATAACACTCTTCCCAATTAATAATTTGGAAAACTATCAATAAATTTTGAACTGGTCCACAGCTATGAGGAAAATATCAAGTGCTGATAGGAATAAAGATCATTCCATAAGCAGGACGATTGGAGTTCAGCTCTAGCTTGAGCTGATTAACATTACCTTGTCAGTCACAGTCTGCACAGCCAAAAGAGCTGTGACGCTGAGCGAAGGATTAACACTATAGTGAAATGGGCTTTCAGAGCTAAAATTTGAATGTTGAAAGCATTCACTGATTAAATTATCCAAAGATCATTTTGAGGAATTAAACACCGTGCTCTCCTAAAAGCGGTATAAACAGTACATGTCAATAAAAAAGCTTACTTCCTTTCTGTTGGTTTTAGTCAACCGCAGTGGATTCACAGAATTTCTACAGCTAAACCCTGTCCTACTCAAACCTATCTTCTCTTTGACAAGAGTGCTAGTGAAAAATCACTGGATTGAAGAAATTCTTAACTACTAACACTTGTTCTCCCAAGTCATTATGTTCAGTGTTCAGTATACTGCTTCCAGGACAAAGTAAAAGTATTCTACATGCTGTTCTTATCAACACCTATGGATGCACAGAGCATCTTTAAATAATTCCCTAGTCAATTGAGAGTGATTCCATAGCTAGTCAGTTTAAAAATTCTGGAATTTCACAGAATAGTTATCTCTCAGATAGGATTAACAACAAAAAAAAAAAAAAAAAAAAAAAAAAAAAAAA
>WEIU01002311.1:28290-50276 GCA_013389925.1 Aegithalos caudatus
AAAAATCTCGGCTTATGTGGCCATGTGTAGGTAGTTTCTTTGTTGTATTACCGCAGGAGCTCGAAAAAGGTGAAACTGACAGTGACCATCCTGGGGAAATCCTGTGAAGAAGGGGAATGTGTGTGAGCTCTGTGCTTGTCCCTTGCTCCCCCTGTACCTGATTTAAGTACAGTTCCTCCTTTTTAATTTAGAAAAAAGGAAGTGTGTTTCTGGAGAAATAGTAGTCACTAATTTAATCTTAAGCTGTCATTGTGGAGTGTCTTTAGAACCCTTTTCATCTAATTTAGTGATGGTGCTTTTTGGTTTGTTTTCCTTCTAAACCGTATTCTGGCCAAGGTCCTTTGTGGAAGTACTCCTCAGTGGCGTAGGGCAATTGCCTTGCGACTGAGACTTGTGCCTCCCTTTCTTTTTCTTTCTCGATATGCCTCCTTCCCTAAATCTCTAGTAAAATTGCTACAGTGCTTTATTTGCAATAGTTTGGATTAGCCTAAAGTTTGTTCCTGAAGGTATCTGGTAATCATCAGAACTGTAAAAGCCAGGCCACAGATAGCTCACAGGCTGTCAGGCTTTTGGTTTGAACCTCAGATTTGTCGCTGGCTGCTTCCCTGTTCCCTTCCTTGTGTGAGAGGAACTTGTCTGCCTGCCTGAGATGTAGGCCATTGCTCATTGTTCTTGGCTTGCAGAACTTGGGTAAGGCTTTCTTCAGCTTCCGAAGGGAAGGCAAATCAGAGACGTACTGATGTGTTCCTAGAAGGGTTCTGAGAAAGAATAATCTTGTTGCTGTGGTGAAGAAACTAGGGATTATTTGGTTTGGGTTTGGTTTTTTTTTCCAAGGTGAGCTAGGATAGGATGCGTGGTGTGGCATGTAGTAAAGGGCAGCTCACCTGGAGTTTGAAAGAAATGCAAGTTAGGTCAATTTATTACTAAATAAATTACTTTCCATCTCAGAATGTAAAATACACTGTCCTACATGGTGTAAATTCCCTTGTATGTATGTCCCAGTTTTGGATTCCTCACCTTTTTAGTTTTTGGGTTGGGTTATTTTTCTTTTCTTTGGCTTTTTTGTGGATCAGGGTTTTTCTCTTTAGGCCAGGATCCTGCATTTTCTCCAAACAGTGGAAACTATATTCATAGTCACATCACTACACAGTTATTTTTTGTTTCCAAGTTCTTTGTATTAGTACAATCTTTGAGCAGAAGTCAGAGATGTTTCCTAGGTTATCCATGGAAAATTATTTCTGTTGCTTAAAATAAGAACTCTTCTGCACTATTAACTTTGCAGATAACTAGCTGTTGCACTGGACATTATTTTCTCTTCTGAAAATAAAATATATGGTTTGTTAGTCTGAGGAAATAGGTAAAAGTTGTTATATCTCTCATTAGTCTATGATATTTTTTTTTTTCTGGACAATTGCATCCTGCTTTCTGAACCCCTATCTCTCACAATAACAGTAGAATTATTATATTCTTTTATCATAACCCCGCTTTTAGTTTATTGAGCTAATGTGCAGTTTTTGCAGTTGTAGATAAAACATAAAAGAAATGTGTAATGTTCATCAATGCACTGGATGTATTTAATACCTTGTTTCTTTTGCATGACAGACAGCCAAAAGAACTCAGGATGAGTAAATCGAATAAATTTGAGGTTCAAAGCACATGTGAGTAAAGTTTTTATCAAATCATTTCAGAAATACTTCATCTGCATATATAATGCTAGTTATAACTTGTTTTATTTGGGCTCAAAGAGCAGGTAATCAAATTACTGTGTCCAGTTTGGGGCTGTTCACTACAAGAAAGACAAGGAGTTCCTGAGAGGGTTCAGCAGTGGCCACAGAGATGATTTGGGGTCTGGAGCATCTCTCTCATGAGGAGGGACTGAGAGCTGGACCTGTTTAGTCTTGAGAAGAGAAGACTGAGAGGGAATCTCATTAACACATACAAATATCTCAGTGGCAGGTGCCAAGAGGATGGTGCCAGACTCTTCAGTGATGTCCAGTGACAGGATAAGGAGCAGGGGTCATGAACTATAACACAAGAGCTTCTCCCTCAACATGAGGAAGAACTTTTTTACTTTGAGGGTGGCAGAGCACTGGAGCAGGCTGCCCAGAGAAGTCATGACTCACCCTCTCTGGAAACATCCAAAACCCACCTGCACATGGTCCTGTGTCACCTGCTCTAGGGGGCCCTGCCTTGCAGGGGGTTGGACCAGGTGATCTCCAGAGGTCACTTCCAACCCTAAACATTCTGTGAAGGTGTGTTGGAACCACCACTTGCCTCAGGAAATAAAAAAGAAATAACTTAGGAACTTCCTTGGGTTTGTTTGCTGTAATTAGACTATTTTAAAATAGCGTTTTCTGCAGATGTTAAGAAAGTAACCTTGTGAATTTACCAGCCAAATCACACAGAGCTGTGTTTGAGCTGTACCATTCAGGACTTTCTTGGGCTGAAGCAGTAACCCTATTCTTGTTACTACTGTTACGGTTCTTAATCTTAGAATATTGTAAATGTATTTTATACATCTACTGGCAATTATAAGGAAGCTGTTAAAAGTCCATGGACCTGTTATTGTGGGGTGGAAACTTTACTGAGTGGGAAATTCTCAAGGTTTTAGTTGAATGCAGTGTTGTCTCAGATTGTTAAATGTTTTTAAAAGCTGTGGTAGCAGATGGCTTTGCACCATTCACATGCTTATCACCAAGGTTATCATATAGGTAGACAAATAAATGGTTGATTGGATTCTAATATGTTTATGACTTTATGTATAGTACTAAAAACAACTAGATGACATTTCACATGCACCTCGACATTGTTAGCTATTTGATAATTCTCTTTGTGTTGTGGGAAGAATATTTCATTTGGGAGTCCAGTCTGTTTGTGGATTTAGCTTGGCTGGTAGACCACTCCTGAATCAGCAGGCTGGTGAAGTATTTTCTTTCTAGTGACTAGAGGAGGAAGAAAGTAGTACATTCTTCCATATTAGTATAAAATTCAACATTAAGGAAAAGGATATCTACTGTCCTTTATCCAGTAATCTACTTGGAGTCATGTGATTAAAAGAGGTGAAAGCTACTGCTCTGTAGTTGATCCATAGTAATTCCAGTACCCTCACTGTGGTTATAAACATGATTCTGTATTTTAGTCTGTGTTCTCTGTGGACGCACAGATGACTGCCCTGAAAAGTATGGAGAAAAGAGGATCTATGTGGAATACAATCTCACTGTTCATTATTACTGTTTGGTAAGTGTATGGTATTGATCTTGGAGTTTTCTGATTTATCTGGAAAAAAAAGTAAAAAAACCTGTCCAATAATTGTAACAATTTTGTTGTTGTAAAGCTTGAAATGTGAGCTTTAACTCATAGCCTTGAAGGCTTGTACTTGTCAGGTACAGCAGATGAAATAAGTAAATCCCAACAAGCCTTTATTCAAAGCTAAATTCTGTTCATGGTCCATTTAAAGGAATTCATTAATTCTCCCAACCTATCATAGCAAATAGCAATGAAGGTACATTTTAAGACAAAGGGAACAATTTGCACCTACATATTCCCTCCTACAAGAAAAGTGTAGTTTCAAAATTTGAAATGTGAAATTTCCACTCAGTATGGAAAAAGTACTGAAAAGGTTTTTTTCTCATTTCTCAGTAGTTCTTACTGGCTGTGAGCTATTCTCTTACATTACACAGAACCTTATAACACTTAAGTCCTAATTTTCAGTTAACTTCTATGTGCCCTATTGATCATATTAGTACAGTTTCACTAATTAGTAGAAGTTTATAATTTAAACAAAGCTGTGGATATAACCTGCAGCTTTTGTTATCACCCTTGACGTTCTCCAAGATTCATATTCTTAAAGGTATACTTAAACTGTCACCCTGTTCTTCTCTGTTCTTTTAGCCTTCTGATTGTTTACATACTTAAGAGTCAGATTCTCACACATTTTCTATAAACAATACTATTGTTTACATTCCTCCAGTTAGGAGGGACAATTGATAGACACCTTCTCAGACCAGTGGAATTGAAGAGGTTGAACCTCTGTCTTCCAATGTGGTCCATTTGTGTGAAATGTATATAAGGTGAAATCAAAAAAGTAAACTCTCTTTTTCTCCTCTCACTCTGGCTCAGTCATCTCTGTTGTGTCTCATTGTGGCGTTCCTGCATCATTAAACTACCTCTCAAACTCTAAATTTTTTGCAGGTCTTTAGAATAATACTACTACTTTACAAAAAATCTTTTGTTTGTTAATAAATATAATTTAAATTTTTCTCCCCAATTTTAAAATGTATGTTGAGCATCAAAAGTAACATAGAGAGTATGTTTTCTCAACAAGTTCTTTAAAGAGTGTTGATTGTTGATAGTTTAATAGTTTGGATGATCCTTTAAAAACTAAGGAGAGTGGAGATTTTCTGAAGTTACATAAAGATAGAAATACTTGTTTTTAAGTAAATCTCAAACAGCTATAAGGAAATACAAGGCACGCATGCAGTACTGAACCTTAGGACTTACAAGGTATTTTAACTGTAGGAAGCTCATCACAGTATCTTTTAGATTTTTTTTTTCTACTTTTTAAAAATGAGCAAAATCCTGTCATTTTACTTAAATATAGTGCATGTTGTATAAGAAAAGAGTTCTACAAAGAGGCACATTAGTGACAGTTTAATTATTCTTTGCCAAATGTCTCACAGTTGGAAAAATATGTTTAATTGGTTTGGGTATATAATCTTACATTTATTTGAGTAAAATATTGATAAAACTAGTTTAAATGGTGCTATGTTGAAATTATAAAATGAGATTGTAAAGAATATGGACGGCATCAAGTTGTGAAACTCTTCAGTTATTTGAAGATTGTAATGTAGCTGCCTAACTTTAAATTATCATCATGCTCTTCTGATTTGCCTAGTTACTTGATTCTGTGTTTATTTAAATCTCCTCTAAAGTGAATTACTTTTCCTCTTAGGTGTCACTTCAGTACAGTTGCTTCCTACTGTGCTTCATTATCTCCACAGCACAATTGTCATTCATATTAACTAAGCTAATTTAATTTTACTTCCTCTGAAGATTTATATGCTGAAAGTAATTGTTTGACAATTATCTGAATAGTCTGTATACTTCAAAAAGAAAGCCAAAATACACTATCTCGGGCCCTACAGTATTATACAATACTTTGATGTTATGAAATATTTATCTTCTTTTTATTGGCTATTGTCATGTCAGACAAAAATGTGTTTTATAGCAGGTTTTTAGTCATTAATATGTCTCCATGTGAGCTGTTTTAGACTAAACTCTCTTACTTGACAAGCACAGTGTATGTAATTTTAAATCTTTAGGTTAGGTGGATGTTTTAAAATACCTAATTTGTTTTTGTAGTTGATGTCAAGTGGCATTTGGCAGAGAGGTGGAGAAGATGAAGGTGTAGATGGATTTTTAATCACAGATATTAGAAAAGAAGTAAATAGAGCTGCAAAACTGGTAAGAATGATGTCTTTGGTATTTACAAGGGAGAAAAGGTAACTTTTAAGTGCTCTTGGTGCTGCCCCTGGGGTTTTTCTTCCTCAAGTGGACAATGTGCTGAGCCCATTCAAGCACCTAAATTTTATGTTTAAATAACAATTATATTGGATTTGTAGAAGCCACAAGAAAAAAACCCTGCAGAAATTGTAATGATCCACCCTTAAAGGGAATGAAGCACCTAAGATTCATAAATGGGGAATACATACATAAATATAAAGCACCTAAGATTCACTCATTGGGCAAAAGCAGTGACAAAAGTCAGAGGGTCCACTAGAGATCAGGTTTTTATTAGTCAGTTACACACTTGGCATGGAAACTGACCTGGGCTTTGTGGGGGGTACCCACAAAAGAGATGGGTTTCTCCACCTCAAAGGTAGATTTCTTGCCTTCTATGTAAATGAGTTATCATGAGCAGTCTGTTCTTTCAGGCCTTTCTGGAAATGGGTTGGAAGGCTTTGAGGGTCTAAATCCTACCCTACAGTACATGCCCAATCCTGCCATGTGTTCCCGTGCTTGCACTGTGCTGTGGTTCTTTCTCACAGCAAAGTGAATTTCTGCCTGGCCTTCTGCTCCAGTCAAATCTTGTTCTTCTCATGGTGTCAATACCAGGTAGTCCTTGGTTATCACCAGAAGTTCTTTAATGTTACTGCCAGCAGTCCCTGGTTGGCTCCAGAGCCATGTGGTTATCAGTGTTTGAGACATTCCCTTGTCTTCTGGGAATCAAGAGCTCCAAGGGTCTCACTTTGGACCACTGTTTCTGGAGTCACAAGAGTTAGTTTAGTTACAGTAATTTTCCATCCTAGTTGCAATCGGAGCTGCTAACTTCCTCTGAAGTTTCAGTAACAAAAATACTATTCCACTTGGGTTGTTATTCAGGCAAGAAAAATAAGTTTCCAAGGCTGTTTGTGATAAAACAGGAGCTCATTTGCTACCTGTTAGTTGCTGGGCACAGTGTTTCTGATCAACCTCATGAGAGGCTTAGTCCAGTGCAGGCTGAGGCGTAGTGAACGTTTCTGAGATCACAGCGTGGCCTGGATGCTCCATTTCAATCCTTCCCACAACTGAAGTCAGCTTCCCTGGGCCTCTAAAGTTTGCAACTACTTTTATTCTTTGGGTAGGTTGCAGATAAATAAGACTGAATTAAACTTTCATAATACCTCATGATACTGTGCTGAGCTTGAAGTTGAGAGTTAGCAGATGCCTATATATAAATATATATGTGCATATGCCTAGTATACCTATATAAAGTATAGGTACTGGTAAAACAACTTGTATTTTATCTACATGTCACAAGACAATATGTATATAAACCAATAAAGTCTGTGAAATAACTGCATCTGTTTACTCTTTGTAACAGAGCTAAGCCCCATTAGTCTTGTCACAGTTTTAATCTATTAGCTACTATTCTTTCTTACACTTTTTGTAGCTTTTCTATTGGTTTAATTCCTGTAATTTTACGTGTATTTAAAATGTTAATACTCTGTTTCCGAAACAACTTATTTCCAGAAATGTAATATCTGTAAGAAAAAGGGAGCTTCAATTGGATGCGTAGCTCCTAAATGTAAAAGAAGTTACCATTTTCCTTGTGGGCTACAAAGAGAATGCATTTTCCAGTTTATGGAAGACTTCAGGTGAGTTTTGGGGTTTTGTTGTGTTTCCATTTTCAGTCTATTATATTTATACAGGAGGTGACGGGTTTCTTTCATGGCTTGTTATTGGATAGTTGCAAATTATATCATATTATCTAGGAAACAGATATCCAATTTGTGGAAGACATGAAAGTCAAATAGTTATATTGCATTATATTTATAAACTCAGTTCTCAACACTTTTAAATACATGAGTTTACGCTTATACCAGCAGTTGAGCAGTAAATTTTGAACTCTGAAATAAACTGCATAGTGGTTGATTTGGGTTTTTTTGTTTGCCTGTGTCCTGTGCCTTTGAAATGGCAGAGCTTTGGTTACCTGTATCTCTCAGCAGTCAAAATACAGTATCTGCCATTTTGTTGTGTTTTTATTAGAGATGGACTGCAGAGGAAATGGGCTTAATATCAAATGTCTAAAAAATGTTTTCTTTTCTTTTACTGTCATCTGTCTAACATCTTGGCTGTAGTCAAAATACTCTTGAGAGTATTGTCCTTCATGTGAGCTGAGTTTGTAGAGTGGATGAGGTCTGGCAGGCACTTAATAAAAAAACAACTTGCATTACTTCAAGTGGGTGTAAAAATAAGGCATTTTCAGAAAGGTTTCTTCTAGAGCTGCATTTCTTGCATGTCGTGTTATGAAATATCCCTTAAGTCAGCTGGGGTTAGCCATCCCAGCTGTCTCACCTCCCAGTTCCTTGTGCATCCATAACCTGCTCTCTGGTAGGGAGGGATGAGAAACAGAAAATGTCTGGACTCTGTTCAACATCTGCACAGCAATAGCTAAAACATCATTGTGCTATCCACACTGATTTCCTCACAAATCCAAAGCACCATACAAAATGCTATTAAGAAGTTTAACTCTAGCCTAGCCAAAACCAGTATGTCTTCATTTTTCACTTGTTGCATAGCACTTACTCATGAAAAATGAATTAATTGTGCTGTCTTCAAATTTTATGAAGAAGGTTCTTAAAATGTTATTTTTTTGAGGGAATCTTAAATTTCTATTTTTAGATCTTACTGTTGGGATCACAGACCAGTGCAAGAGTTCGTGGATGAAGAACCTAGAGGAGCTTCACAGTGTACAATATGCCTGGATTTGGTTGAACATCTTCCAGTGTACACTGTATTGAAAAGTCCTTGCTGTAAAAATGCTTGGTTTCATCGAGAATGCTTGCAGGTAATACAGGTTCTCACTTTCATTCTTTTTGCATCCATGGAGATCACATTTCTGTTTAAAAATAATGGAACAATTACTTACTGTTATGTGTAGGTGGTAGGTATGAAGTACACTAGGTTTGAAGACCAGTGCTGAAATTGTGTTACGGACACAAAAGAATTTGTGAGTTTTTAGTGCTCTTAATTTTCCTCCCCCTGTGGCCCCTCCATGTTTCTGCATGTATGATATATATTTTATGCCTTTACTACTTTTAGGAACTGAAGTTCAACCTGCATACTTGCTTTCCTGCAAGTCAGTATGTGCAGAATCTGAGTGCTAAAAATGTAATTTATCCATCATCAGTTCTCTCTGACTAAATACAGGACTAGAAAAAGTTGCAACATTCTTTTTGTAAACTTATATTGGATCTGAAGAGGTAGACTGAAAAAGATGGTGCTTTTTGGTTATGAACCTTACTCTAGCATATGAGCCCTTCCCTTTAAAGGAAGAGAAAATCCTTGCTATTTGCTTTAATGTCAGGTCACATCATGACTGTATCAGCTGTAACATACATGTCAGGACAGTATCCATGAATGTAATGCATCTCAATATTAAGACATAATTTGTTGGCATCTTAAGATGTAATTCAATAATTGGTCTGGTCTCTCTGTTTTTTGGTTTTTTTTCTTGGCACAGTATCAAGCTTTGAGTGCTGGGATATTTTTCTTTAGGTGCACAGTGTGTAACAACAAGGACAAATTTCAAAAAGAAATGTTGAGAATGGGCATACACATTCCAGAAAGGTAAGTAATTTTGTTAATGATTATTCTGGTATGAAAATTTTGATTGGCTGTTACAAACATTTATTCTACAGAACTTCAACTATTAATATGTGAAGCATCAGTTCTACCTTTAATTCCAGAATTGTTCAGTTTGATAAGGAGTAGCTTGGGTTTTTTTAGATGTACATAAAAATTGACAAAGGTGAAATTAGTTATTTCAAACAGGAGAGAGGAAGCTCTGAGAAGTAATTTTTAATGGCATGATTCAAACTCTAAAGCCAATTAGAAGATAAAAACACTTCTAAATACAATAATTTTTCCTTAACATAGAGATTGTTAAGAAGTGTATTTTCTGTGCCCAAGTTTAATTATCTGAATTTCTGTCAAAACAGATTTGTAATTGACTGTTTACTCAGCCGTACAGTTTCTATCTTCTGCCAAGGGATTGCAAAGGTTATGTTAGTATAGTAACTGCTTCCAAAATTCCAAGCTGTTTTTCCTGTTTCTATCACCTAACATGAGAAAATATGACAGAAAGAGATCAGAATGGAGCAGAAGAATACTTTGTTAAGTATTCTTCCTTAATAACTATTAGTCTCTTCAGAGAGCAACATTAATGACTTCCTGAGACAGAAGCTCAAGATTCTGGAGAGGAAGAAGAGTCAAAATAACTGATGAACTTTTCCATACTGGCCTGGAACATACTGAGTTACAAGTCATGAAACCAGTCTCATGCGATAACTTGAGTAGGCTGTCTAAACAAATATCCTTATTTTGTGTCAGAGAAAAAGGGGACAGAGACAGAGCAAATGTGCACTGAGGTCATGTGAAAAATAATAAATACTTGAAATAAAAGTAACTTTACGCAAGGAAAAGTCCATCTCTGTGTTTTATAGTATTATTTAGTTACTAGACTTACCCTTCCTGGTTACCTAGAACCCCTTGTCTGTTACCTAGAACATGACATGATTGATTTACTTGCATATGTTTATTGTATATATCTTTTTTGAAATACAGAGTAACCCAATCAGAAATAGACTTCTGATGTCTAACCTTCTGCCTTGTTTGCAGGGATGCATCTTGGGAACTTGAAGAAAACGCCTATCAAGACTTACTGCATTGTTATCAACACTGTGATGTTAAAAGGTGTCTTTGCAAGAAAGGAAGAGACTATAATCAACCTGATAGGTATGATACTTTAGCAGGAAAGTATAACTTAGGATGGAATAGTTTTTTTGATGTTTTTCACTGTCATTATTTATTAATATTATTTTTATTTACTTAAATGTTTTTAATTTTTCTGCATCAGGTTTTAATATCAAGCCAACACACTCTATCGATAGTGTGTTTGTTTTACTCAATATAATCATATTTCAATACTAAACTTCTCTAACTTGATCTTGTTATAAAAGCCATGAAAACCAAATTTAAGGGATTATCAGTTACCTTGTCCTTGTCCTCATTTTATACAGGCTGAAGTAGAATTTGTGCATCAACATAGCATGTGCTAAATGAATGTTGTGTATGTATCATTGAGGTATTAATTCAGCAATTTAATAAGTTAAAATATTTATAGCCTTTACAGGAAGATATTTTTAAAGTAGTGGTTTGAATGTTTCCCTAGGGAGCTTTCCTTTAAAAGAATTACCATTTGGAAAAGCTGACTGGTGGATACCCATGAAACACAGAGGATTTTGCTGACTAGCAGGATGAGAAGAAAATAGTGCCCTTCAATCTGTTAACTTCAGGACACAGGAGTACTAATAGTATCATTCAATGCAAGGTGTTGGAACATGAGTAGCTTTTGTTTTCCTTGCTGCAACCAGATAATGAGTATGTCTTGTGTGAAGAAAGTCTCCTTGGTTAGAATCAGTTCTACCAGATTGATAAATTTATGCTTTGGTGGTTTAGTGTCTGGATTGGGCTTAGTATTGAACAGTCTTTATTTTAACTGGCCTCATTCTTCTGTCTACTTCTAAATACCTGAGTTTTTCATTTCAGTAAATGGGAAATTAAGCGTTGCCAGTACTGTGGTTCACGTGGTACTCACTTGGCCTGTTCATCTATGAAGTCACGGGAGCAAAACTGGGAGTGCATGGAATGCAGAAGTATCTTTGCAAAATCAGGTAAAATTATGGGTGTTACACTGATTTCTTAAATGATAACTCTAAGTTATGTAAGCATACTTTGCAACTAGCAAATTTGTTAAATTAATACAATGTAATCACACAGGGAAGTATAGCAAACGGAAAAAGCGTTCTTTGGCTACCTCTGAAAAGACAAATGGAACACCTTGTTTGCTGGAAGAGCCACCTGCAAAGTCCCCTCGGCAGTCACCGGGATCTCCACGCAGTTTCCTACTCCAGTGTGTAATTTTCTGTTTTCTCGCAGAAACTGATTATTGAATAAAATAATACTTTAACATGAGGAAATGATGGCTTATTCTGTAGGAGAGACTTACACTAAATTGCAAATCAAATTAAATTGGAATAAAGTTTAGTGATTAAAGTTTTCTGAGTAAGCCGTGAACTCTGGAAATTTGCTATTGTTATATTCGGATTTGGTGGTGACTAAAACCACTTTTTACTTTGGTAAAGATAGATCCTTGTTAAAGCAATTTTTAAAATTTAGTGGTAACTTTAACAGTATTCAAACAGCAAAGCTTTAAGCTTGCTTATTGGTAGTTTTTTCCATTTTAATAATGTTCTAGAAGTCTGACTTAAAGATGTTCATGATGATGTTTTCCTCTGCTGTAATAAAAACTTCAGCTTGGTAAAAATGAATATTTTTAGTTACGGTGTCAGTCAGGACTTTCATGTGATGTATGAGATGCAACTAAAAACATATCCCAAGACCACAAGGTAATAAAATACAGAATTGTTATTTTTAAAATTGTAATTCAGGCACTGAAGGACTTCATGGAAGTGAGAATACAAATGAGATTCAGTACTGATTTAGGGGGAAACTATGCTGCTACCTAGAAATAGGAAGTCTTCATGCATTCCTCAGTTGTATCTCTTCTTAAAATACTGGTTTTTTGGCTAATAGATCACCAAAGATGATGTGCCAGAACTTGTCACCTTGCTCACACCTAGAACTTCCAGCATCCAACAGAGTGACAATGTCCTTATCTCCAGTGATGTCAAGCAGGAACTGGTCCCTGTCCCTGAGGCACAAGTATTTCTTCTATTTTTCTTGCTTTGAAGAGTAATCTAGCACATGGCTTTATACCATATTTCCTGCAGAACATGCGGGGGTGGGGGGCGGGATCTGTGTGTGTTTGTGTATATACAGCATCTATATATATCTCTCTATGTGAGTATTGTACAGTATGCATATATATTGGGGTGTGTATATGTATATAGTCACTGCAAAAATGAGAGAAGCATCCACTTAAAGCCTGAAGTCCTAGCTTGAAGAAAGGCTTCTGCTTTTTATAAATGCTAGAGGAATGTGAGGAGGAAAACATAAAACCTACTGAGAATTTTTAAGTTAATTAGGGCATCAAAACCCAGAAATGCATATTTGTCTTTACTGATGCATGGCTAAACATTCTTTAGAAAATAGGGATTAAAAAGAATCCTGATTGCTTTCTTCTAATTAGACAGGGCATCATTTTTTATTGTTTTTATATCTGTACCATATGAATAGTTCATGATTGAACTAAAGCCAGTGCTAAAACAATGTTTTAATATAGAGTATTCAGTTTAAGGACATAAAATTCATTATCCCCTTGTGAGTAGTTAATTTATGGATTCTACCTGATGTGCTAAAAATTCTGATGAGGGAATAAGTTATTCCTACAGTATTTGAGATCGTTTTGGTTGTAAGCTAGAAAACATCTTGCTTTTTAAATGAGAACGTTCTCCCTACTCAAATACTTTTTTTATTATAGTGACAAAGATTGTTCTAATTTGGTTGCACACCATCTTTAATGTAAAATTATAAACTCTTCAATTTCTCACTTGTTTCACATTGTTTACATGTCAGCTCATTGTGTGATAATTGTTTGGCACTGTTTTGGAGTCATTGAATTAAGAAAATCACCATTTGTTTTTTGCCAGGGTAAATATTTCTACCTCCTTTTTTGACTTCTTAGAGGCATTTTAAAACTTCCCACTACAGTGTTAAATTTTTTAAAATCTATACTAAATGTTTTATGATAAAATTCAGGCAATATTTGAATGTGCCACAGTCTTTAATGAAGTGGTCTTCTTAATAGACTATTAAAATGATTTTTATATAACTGTTGCTAATTATGAATCATAGATTTCATCTGAAAATACATGCCATTTTCTTGTAGGCATCTAAGAGAGAAAAGAAGGGAAGTTTGTAATATACTGAAGGAGTTAAAAGCACAAGTTAAAACAAAAACAACAAGACTTAACATCAATGCAGAAAATATTTGGAGTAGTGCTTTAAAAGGATTTAGACAGCGCATCTTCAGTCCTACAAACACTATTGAAGTAAATTTCTCCAACTGCAAAAGTAGATCGAAGACAAATACTTCTGCATCAAAACACCATTTCTTCCAATTATTAATGCTTCACCTTCAGAATTCATCATTGTTTGAGGGCTCTTTTGGAAAGAACTTGTCCCTTGATTTTCAAGGTAATTAGTTGCTTTGTTCAAAACCATATTGAGAAGTATATAGCTTAAAATATTTTTTCATCTTCAGCCAGTACAAGTGTTAGTTTGTTCACAAGTTATAAAGTATGAAGGATAAAAATTGGGGGTTGATTTTTAATTCCAGAGGGGGATGGTGTTTGGATTTGTTATAAAAAATCGGGTTGGTTGGAACAGTTGATGACAACCATGGAAAAGCAGCATATAACTAGACTTGGAAATTTTTAATTAGTGTATTTGTTCTCTTTAAGTGAATTTCTTTTTCCTGACTCACTTTCTGTGCTAATTATTTTCCTTTCCTCAAATTTCTAAGACATTACTTCCCATAGTGTGTTTCCCAAAGACCCCATGTTAGCTTCTTTGAGTTCTTATACTTAAGAATTAAATATGCTTTGGGTGTAAAGTCAAAGAGGAAGTTACATCTCCCAAACCTTGATAGTGGCTGAAGAGTTGGTGTAAAGGAATGTGGTACTCCTGTGTAACAATATGGTCTTACAGTTTGAACTATCAGAAGATAGCAAATCATTTAAAAAGAAACCCAGACATTTTCTATTAAAAATGAGGATAATAAATAATTTCTATGCATATAAATAAACATTTTTCTGTTTGCAGCTGTAAAAGAAAATCTCTATTTTGAAGCTGGTAAAATGATTGCAGTTTCTCTGGTTCACGGTGGTCCATCTCCTGGTTTCTTTTCCAAAACACTGTTCAATTGCCTTGTCTATGGTCCAGAGAATGTGAAGCCAGCTTTGGAAGATGTTGCTGATGTTGATGTAGCACAAACAATAAAAATGGTAATACGCAACGAGTTGCATTTTGTTTCTTGCTCAAGACTGTATTTGGAGATAAAGAAGGACTTACTGAATATAGATTTTGTTGAAATTAAAAAGCTTGTTTTTCACATATATGTATAAACACATGTAGTGAACAAGTGCCTAACTTTTTTTTTTTATGCAGATAAAATATGCAGATAATCTGTCCAGCCTACAGTCTACACTACAGGACTGCGGTGAATTCCTCGCTGCTGCAGGATGTTTAAGACCTGTAAAAGCTTTGTGTGATAAGAACGTGCTGGTGAATGACTTACTGATCTATCATGTAATCAAGAGAATTAATTTACCCTTAGAAAGGTTTGTTTTGCTTGAGTTTTTGAACTTCTTGGTTCTTTTCCTCGCTGCAGCTCTGAATAGTATGTTGCTAAAACTAACTTTACTGTGTTCTTAGGTTTTTCTCCATTTAAACCAGTGATGTGTACTGTAATTTTCAGTCGATTAAGTAGCAGCTGTTAAATAGGTAGTTAAACCAAAAGACTGAAATTATTTCTCTACATATCTGCTCTGACTTCTCCTTGCTCACATTCTTCAACCTTATGAAGAAGGCAGATTCAGTTTTTAAACTGCAGCATCACAAATACCTTTGCACTATAAAATTTCTTTAGCTTATGTTCAATTCTAATTCAAAATTGCTCCAAATTAGAATCTTTGTATTTTAGAAATGTTTAACATATGTTTAGAATTCAAATGAGTTTTCTAGAGAGCTAATCAGGGAGTTCGTGTGTGGCATTAGGAGTGCAATACTGTCAGCCAAGTTTAAGTTGGCCTACTTAGAACATAAGCATTGCACTGATGTTTCTGTGAGGTAGTGATAACCTCAGTAGCTGGAAAAGTTGCAGTTTTTGACTGTTCTTTGATTGGTCTCTGGCCTTACTTCTAATTCACATTCTTCATCTGCCTGGTAAAAATTTATTGGATGCTAAATTTTCCAACGAGCATAGCCTGGTTTATACTTCACATATACTGTTATCTTGGAGAAATTTGATCAACTCAATCTCCAAGAGCTAAGCTGATTCTTAATGTGAGGATTTCCTTTAATGAAGGTCAGAGGAATTAGTCCTTCAGTCAAGGCCATCTGGCATATTTTAACAATCTATATAATATTTAAAAATTAGTGAGCTAAAAATAAAACATAATAATCAGTGCATTTGTTTATGAGGTGGGGGTTTTGTGCATTTATGGGAGATGGGCTTAAAATGGGTATAACTGAGTAGAACAAGAGATTACTTGTCACTAAAAGACTTGAGAGTAACTAGAGAGTTGGTTATTTTAGCTGTTAAATGTTCTGCACCACTGAAAAGAGCCTGTTTGTGACCTCCCTGCACATTCCCTTCAGATACATGTTGAAATTCCACCTGAAACTTTTCTGGGCTGAAGAGTCCCTGCCCTCTCCTCACAGGGTTGTGCTCTGGTCCCTTAGTCATCCTAGTCACCTTTTGCCAGGCTTTTTTCACTATGTCCATATCTCTTGTGCTGGGGAGCCTGGCACTGGACAAAGCATTTCAAGTGTGGCCTTACTGCTGCTAAGCAGAGGAAAAATGATCCCTTGGGCTGCTGGCAACACAGCTCCTAGTACAGCCCAGGTTGCTGCTGTTTGCATTGGCCACAGGCAGAAATAATAGTATGTGTATATATGCAAAAGCCAAGCAAAAGGCTGTCTTTTTAAGGCAACTCATTTTGTCTATGGACAAGGAATTTAAGCTGTTTTCCAAAGAGCTGTTTGTAAGAAAGAGAATTGATGTTTTCATACTGAAATTTAGACTATAACCTTGTACATACAGTCAAGTACCAGGAAATAAGGTTAATTTCTACATATCACTGGTATTTCTTTCATCTCCCCAAAAAGCTCTACAGAAACATTTAGATTGTTAAAATGAGAGTTCAACGCATTTCCCGAGATAAAATGGGAGTACTATGTAACCATTTTGACAAGATTAGAGACTGGAGATGGGGAAGTTGTATTATATCCCATCTTGCAGCTTTATAAAATGCAGAATTCTGATGCATGATCACTTTTTTTTTTTTTCTCGCCCTCCTAGTTTTAGGCAGGGTTTGAAAACTCTTGGTGTTCTAGACAAAATGCAAATGCACCCAGACGTGTTTTCTAGCATATTGTGCCACAAACCAGAAAAACTTTCAGTGGAAACTGTTTGTGATCTATTTACAATCCACTCCTCATCAGATGTAAAAAAAGTTGAAGATGCTGATTTTTGGATGGGCTATTTGCAAGATGTGCAAAGTAAGTAATTTTTGATTTTTTTAATTTAAAAATCTTCCCCTTCCCCTTAACCATTCAGGTTATTTAGTTGCTGGTATACATGCAGAATTTGATTTTTAGAGTTCAGTGGTGTAAATAAATCAAGGTTTTGTAGTCATTAGCAGTTCCTAATTGTTCTTTCTTCCCCCTCTTTCTTCCTAATCAGAATTTCTGAAACTGTTGCCCAAAATTTTAGAGGGGTAAATCTGAAAGATTTGCTCTAGGATTACTGTGAATTAAAGAAGAAAAATTCAACACGCAACCTAAGTGATACAGAAAATTCCTTTATTACATAGACTGTCTGAAATCTTAAAGACCACTGTTTTCTATCTTTTCCTTACAGAAGAGATTTTTATATTCACTTAAGATTTTTCAGTACTAACAGAAGCAGGTTTTTCTTGCTAAACTTAGGTAGCCATATAACTGCATATTCATTCAGCATATTGATTTGTTTTCAGGAGGTTTTTTTCCTCTTAGAACTTAATATGCAGGGTAATGGCTTATGAGTAATAGACAATGATAAAATTTAATCCTTTTTTTTTTTTAGATGGTGAGTCGGTAGTGACACTGGAGGATATTCTGCTCTTCGTAACAGGCTCCTGTTATGTGCCATCCATTGGTTTTGATCCTGAACCTACTATTAAATTTTTGCATATAAGGTATCCCATTGGAAACAGACTTCTTAATTGCTTAGAGCTTCCTATAACAAAGACTTATCAACAGTTCAAAAATATTATGGAGCTCACCATCAGAAAAACACTAAGAGTTGAAAGGGAGTATTTTTGTTATTAAACTGAACTCTGGAAACCTGAGTTTTCTGCAGGAACATCTGCTTTCAGTTCACTACTGTATTTTTGGACGACATGCTTTTAGTATTTTCCAACCTTTCCCCAAAAAATTGTGCTAAAATTTGTAATGTTATGAGATGGAAAACAATTTTAAAATTTTTTTTAAAAATTATCTCCTGAATAATTTTCCTTCTGAAGTTGACTTTTAAGATTCCTCCATCTCTTGCAGAAGTGGTTTAAATCAGCTTTTTCTGTAGACAGGTTATTGAAATGTTATCCACAATTAAGTATGTGGATTGTGTCAAATGTTTAGGTAACTTATTTTTCAAAAACAAACCAGGTACATTTTGAACATAATTGCTGTAGAGCATTGTCTTGTATAAAATTGTGATGCAGTTCTTCAATTCCATGTATATTTTTTAGTAATTGTTTTTTATTGATTCATTTACGTTCTGATGGCTCATGGAAACTGAGGAAAGTTAAAATACTTTTAGTTTTATGGTTGTTGTGGCTAGTGCATTCAAGGTTTGGAGGAAACACAGGTAAAATAATATAGCATAAGAACAAAATGGGGTTGAACTTGTCTGTTTATAAACAAAATCTTTGACATTTGCACATTTCTGCATTCTACTATCATACATTAATTTTGAATTACTCATAGAGCCAAAATAGTGAAAAACCAGAAGGAAATCTTGAACATGCAACAATAAGCGGTCTTTCAAAGTGAAATACAGGAGTTAGACTTAATGTTGTTGAGGATGAAAGAATACAAGTTTGTTGCTCATTAGAGCATGGAAACTTGACTTCTATTAAAGTATTTTCATACGACAGTGCACTAAAGCTCATTAAACTAAAGGCAGGCTACCATCAAGCTTATTTGGCCTGACACTTTTCGAGCTTTTATTCTAAACTCTTCCATTCAGTTGTAGGCACATTCTGAGCATTGTATAAAATAATATTTTAGTGCTGCAGTAATTTGTGTAAATGGCCGGGACATTAAGCTGTAAAAGATAAGTAGTAAAATTCCTGTACAGCAATACTTTGTTACTAATGACCTTAAAAACTATGACCTTAAAATGACATTTAAATACATTATTTTTAAATGTATGCTGCTTTTTTTTTTTTTTTTTGAAATTTCTCTTTTGAAATTTTACTATTTCCCTCTGGTAGTTTTGCCCATCTGTCCTGAACATAAGTTGTACTATAGATATAGTATACCAATACATGTGTATCTATATGTGTCTATATGTGTGCACATTCTTCAAAATACTGGAAAGTAATCATACAAATTTATATTAATACAGCTTGTTTTGAATTGAAAATATAAGCAGAATTCCTTTATATTTCAATTCCTTGGCAAGGAAGTGTATCCACAGTAATTATAAATTGATAGGTGCTTCTGAAAATATAATAGAAAGTCTAAGGAAATCATTGCAAGTCTTAAAACAGGCATTTCTCATTACTAATGCCTAAAACAATCTAATCTCATCAGTCTTATCTTTATAAATTTAAGAATATTAGAAATTAAGACAGGATTAGCAGTGGTTTTTGCTTGTTGGCCAAAAGCATATTCAAGTCTCCTTTAAAATGAACATACGATCTCTTGGAGAATGTAGTTTGATTTTATATACTAAGCATTTTCTCAGTGTCTTCTTTTCTCCAATAATACTGTGTTTCTGATATTTGCATAATTTTTGACTCCCATTCTGCCATTAAATTCCTTATATTCTTACCCTTCACAATGGTCTATTACCATTTTAGGGAGAGTGGTTTGGCATAAATTTGTTTACATAACAAGGATTCATATTGTATGTTTGTATTTTTCAAATATAATGAATTTCCTGCAGGTATAATACTATATTTAAAGATGAGTGCAGTATTTGTTTTTCTTGCTAGTTAAAGATAAATGTGTTCTGTAATGCTATTCCTCCACATGAGAAGTACAGATTTTATAAAAGTAGCAAGCAGAGTGTGAGTAATTTTAAAGGACAAGGACTTTTGTACTTGCAGTGCCAAGAGAAATTGTTCAGAACCTGGAATTTAAATAGTTTATTTAGGCATTTTAAAACCCTCAGTGCAGAAAGAAATAATAACAATGTGAATATAAGGCTTCAAAACTTACCTGAAATTACAAAAATAAAGTTCACACCTTTTATTGCTTATTACTTTTGAACTCAGCAGCTGAAAGGCTCTTATACAAAAACAGAACTAACCTATATGCCAGGTGTAAAAATTGTCAACTTTTAAAATTATCTGCTATACAATACTATATCCAAGCACTGAATTTCTATGTAATATTCCTTGAAAGGGTTTTTCTTGCACATAATTTGTTCCCATTTTCTGATACTGATGCATACCCATTGCCATACCATACATACCATACAAGTCATCTTGCATACCATACTTGCATACCCATACAAGTCATCTTTTCTGTTGGTTTGATCAGCTCTACCTAGAGACTCCAATATGGTCAAGTTGTAGTCCTGAATGCTGCTATGGAAAGGAATTTCCTCATTTTCAGCATTGATTTATATAGACCAGTCATAAATTTATTTGAACTTTTCACTAGAATTCCATTGAATATGCTAATTTCCAAGCGCAGAATGGCTTCCATTGTCTTGAAATTTTAAGGGCAATTTGTATAGCTATAAGGGCTGTAGTTTTTTCATTGTTGTAGCAGATCACTGAAGTGCAATATTATGGGGAAGTTTTCATTTTACATAAACATAACCTGAGGCACACCTGGAAATTAGGGAGGCTGCTTACTTTCAGTATTTCTGTAGCACAGGGAGAATAATTGTGTATGAATCAGTTGTGTATCAAATATATTCTTATAGAAGCTGCATCTTTTATAAGATTTGTCAGTGCCATGAAAGAACTATTGCAGTCCTTTTTGTGTTTGGCCAAAGAACTTCATCCCACAGTTTCTGCATCAAACCCTTAGTTTCCATCTGGAATTTAGGACATCAAATAAGCTATTTATTTTCTACAGTGATTATTTTCTAATAAACATTAATATATTAGTATTAGTGGGTTTAGTATTGTCTTCTTAAGAATTCACAATTTAATAAAAAAACCACCATCAAGTACTTTAGCTCTATGTTTGAAAAACGAAGGAATAAAAAATCTGACTTGCCTTTTTACCCATTCAGAGGATGCTTACCAGAAAAAGCTGGTAGCCGTTAGCCTTTTAAACTGATTTAAGAGTGAAATGTAGTCCAAAGGAGAAAAAAATTGTTCATACTGCAAGTCTAAACCATTGTGTGCTGCACCTTTGATTATTTTCATTAAGATATTAAGTCCTGGAATTTGAAGACATGACGATTTTGATTATTTTCATTAAGATACTAAGTCCTGGAATTTGAAGACATGACGATTTTGAGAGTATTAGTTAATAATTCACACATTCTGCATTTGCATTTTGAAAATAGTACCAAAAAATCTGATTTTAAATAGAAAGAATTGCAACTTTGAAGCCTACAAAATATGCTTTTCAAATTTATTTTGAATCTGTTTTATATGGTAAAACATACTTAAAGCTCAACTTTTCTGTTTCTTACGTAAGGGAATGTCTAGTTGCACAGAAGAAAAATTAAAATGCAAAAACTTTCAAGGTGTCAAACCATACGAATACAGAAAATCACTTTCATTATGTTAATGTTTGTAAAATTCTACAATATAACCTTCTGATTTTTGTATTACATAAACAATGTTTTTTCAAGTTAAGGTGTTTTGAATGTTATGCAACAAAATGTAATTCTGTAAGTTTTCTTAGCTCTAACTTGAACTGCAGGATCAGTGCCTCAACTGTTGCATCTTCAAGCAACGTTTTATATTACACGTGTAACATCAGTGTTGAAATAATCAGTAATTGTGGGAAATACTGTGTATATATGTTCAAAGTGCAATAAAAGGTTAAATATGTAGCTTCCGTGTTTTTATTTTGTTGATTAATGGATTTTAGCCCAGGAACTGTTAGCACTGTTTTCTGTAGTTTCATTTGTGTACCTTTAGGTTTATATAAAGGTGTATTATGGCATGTTTATCCCGGTACCGGTGTATCCAAAGCTGAGCTGGGGTAGGGGGGCTCTTCCCCTCTAGCGTTGCTGTAACGGCATGGAGGCAGGGGCAAAGGAAAGCAAACTTTATTCCATTGTGGTAACTCACTAAAACTACGTGACTTTATTTCTAGCTAGATCCCTGGTTTTGAAACATTAGTCCTTTCACTTAGTCATTAGGTGGTCGTATCAAAGCTATTTTATTTATTTCTTCTTGAAACTTCCGTCCGAGAGCGCAACCCACCAGCACCTCCGAAACGGCGCAGCAGCCCGTTCCCAGCCGGGGCAGGGCGCAGGCCCGCGCTGTCGATCGTCAGCGGGCGCCGCTCGCTCG
>WEIU01002317.1:3019-18702 GCA_013389925.1 Aegithalos caudatus
CAGCTCTTTCCTTCTCTTGTTACTTGTCTTTTTTTTCCTTTGACTAATGACAGGCTTCTCATAGTTATGCCTCTTAAGTAAATATGTCAAAATGGTCCTTGCTTGCTGAAGCATTATTTTTGGGAAATAAATTTTTAAATGAGATCACACTGTATATTAATCAGTTCATCATGTTTTCTGCTTGGTAAGGTATTCTTGTAGCCTCTGGCTTGAATGGGCTATTCCTACACAGGAAAAGAGAGCTTTAGAAGAAAAGTATAATTATATCTTTTTTTTTTCTTTTACTTTTTAATTGCAGAGGAATTTTTTTTTTTTTTAACTTGGCAATTCCCAGTATAAAGGATAAAAGACATTAAACTTATTTTATGAAGACATTTTACTTTCTTCTTATTATTTTTGAATAGTGAATGGTTGAATAGGCTTTCTATGTGGGGCACAAGTATGCTAATATTAATGTAAAAGAATATAGAATGTAGCAAAGCATAATACTACATACAGTGTAATATTCCATTACCAAAAAGGTGAGGATTATTCCATAACAGTATAGAAAGAGGAATTTTAGTCAAGATTTTAGTGTTTGGGTTTTTTTCCTTCTGTAAATTGCGTTAGGGTGAATTAATACAGCAACTTGAACGACCAAAATGTACATGCTAAAATTTTAGCTGAAGCTGATGTTATTTTGAGATGAATAGCTGACTAAGGTTGCAGTGAACTGTGAAAGCACAATTGAGAATGCCAAGAATGATCAGAATGCAAAATATTTCAGATTTCATTATACTATAACTACAAGTTTTTCTTTATTTGGAGTACCTGGATTATTTGCCCAGCTAATCTGGATGCACTCTGTTTAAATTAGACTGTATATTACTGAAACATCCTTTTGTCTCTGAACAGAATTGAACTGTATTACCAGGATGTTCATGTAACATATTTAAAATTCACCATTGAATCATGTACCTGTTCCCAGTAAATGACTTAAGGACTGCTGTACATGCTGCAAGTGCTACTAGAAATTGAGCCTTCATTCGTCTGTAAGAAATAATTTGCTCTTAAAATATTCTTATTCCCTTTTTAGTGTTATTATAAAAGCCTTTAGTTTTTAGCAGTGTTATTTAATTTTGACACTAGGTCTATTTTTTATTTTTTTTCTTTAATGGGCTCTAAATATATATTATTCTGGCTTCCACAGATTTTATGACGAAGGTTAAAAATTATAGTTCTCCGTTTTGATCTTAGCATTAAAAATGAACTATTATGGAGATATAATTTTCATTTTGGCTTTAGATTCCCATAAAAATGTGAATTACCTTTGAGATAATATCTTTTTTTTTTGTTTTTACTGTGAAGGTCTACAGGCAAATAATATTGGGGTACGTTTTGATTGAGGATGAGGAAAGGAATGTTTATCTAATCTGTTTCACAGCTTTCTGAATATTTGCACTTTTAATCCTTATACCTGCTGAGTGTAAAATTAACTGCTTACATAACTTCCCATTTTATCTTTCAAAATCTAAAAAAATATTTAAATTTGGATTCAAAAGTCTTTGTAGGAATGCAAGCTTCCATGTAGTCCTTTTGGAACTACAGTGGTACCATAATTTCCCAGTGTGAGAGTGTGTTGAATCTGGGGAAGAAGGTGCTGCAGTTTGATTGAAGGGTGAAAAGTAAGTAGAAGTTAAAAAATTTAAAATTTTTAAAAAAAATTTAAAAAATTAAAAAATTAAATGGTCAAAGTGATTTGACTTGATGTACATTAGATGATACAAAATTTTCGTTAGTAAATTTTCAATATAATAAATAACTTGAATAAAGAGGGAAAGAAAAAGTGATTGAAGATGCTTATTAAGGAGATACAGCGAATTAGATTTTTGATACAGCTGTGAGTGTTATTTGCTAGAATCTCAGCAAATAACAGTTATTGGTGACAATACAAAAATTGTTCCTTAATAACTGTGTGGCTTTCAAGTGTACACTTAAGCATTGCTTGTTTAGGGGACATGCTTTACTTGTCTCACCAGCTGAGAATCTCTTAGTCAGGAAATGTAGGAGTTCAGATCTCAAAGTAAAACAACACAGACTCTGTTGAAATGGAATTAACTCACATAAGAACCTCTTTTCCCCTGCACTTTTTATCTATGTGTGTTTTACACAGCCCTGCATTTTGACCCTGTGAACATGTGTTGGTCTGTCAGCTCACATTAATGCTCAAACTCAGTAAAATACCTTAATGAAGGGATCCAAATTCAGACCCCGCTAGGGAATGCGGTTTTCAAGACTGACTGCAAAAGTTCCCATCTCAAGTCACTTGGTACTGAGCAGTCCCTGAATGTCTCTCAGAAAAAGAATGAATTTATATTCACTAGCACTTAAGAAAATTGTTATACTCACTCTTTAAAAAGCATTCGAAAAGAGCTTTTGTGAATTTGCTGGAACTGTAATACTGGATTGGTTATTATATTTGGGATAATAATGTAGTACTTCAACAAACCATTTAAAAACATATATTGGCAGGAAAATTACATGTCTAAATGCATTATCTAAAACCATTGACTATTAAAGATTATTTTTTTTTGTTTTCCTTTGTCAGGTCAGTCTAACACAGCAAACTGCAGAAATGTCTTCTCTACTAAACAAAAATTTTATCTAAACTGGTATCAATAAATTCTCACAGTAATCTGGATTGATTCATGAGGCATTTATACACCTTAGGAATATGTATTTTTTCTAGTATTCAAGGCAATGTGGGCTCTCAGCACAGAAATTCAATCCTGTACTGGCATGCTTCAAAAGAAGTGTGGTTGTGGGATGGGTTCCTGCTCTTCTGCTCTGCTGTATCAGGATCCCACCTGGAGTACTGTGTCCAGCTCTGGGGTCCTCAGCAAAAGAAACACATAACCCTGTTCCAGAGGGGAGCCAGAAGGACAATCAGTGCTTATGCAGAGTTTGCATTGGGAAAACAAACAAACAAACAAACAAACAAACAAACAAACAAACAAACAAACCCAAAACAAAACAAAACAAAACAAAAACCACAAAAAAAACCCCACAAAAAACCAAAAACCCCAGGAGAATGCTCCAGGGAGCATTTATAGCATTTTCCAGTACTTAAAGCAGAAGAAAGGTGGAGGGGACTCTTTATCAGAAAGTGTAGTAATAATGAGAAACAATTTCAGTTTTAAACTGAAAGAGGGTAGATTAAGATTAAAAAAAAAAGGAAAAGAAAAATTATGGGGAGAGTTCTTATGCACTGGCACAGGTTGTCCAGAGAAGTTGTGGATGCCCCATCCCTGGATGTGTTCAAGGCAAGGCTGAATGGGACTCTGAGTAGCCTGGTCTAGTGGAAGATGTCTGTGACCCTATGATTCAGTTTCTATGTTATTTCAAGTTCTGTAACCTGTAATATAGAATACTAATAGAATACTATATAGAATATAGTTCTGTAATAGAATACTAATTTTGACTAAGTAAAATGGAATTGTTTTTAAATTTGTAGGTAGAGCCTGGAGATACTCATAATTTAGGGACAGAATCTGAAAAATTGACTGAATAGCGAAAAATAATTTTATTAAATACCAACTCAGAAATCAGAATCCTCCAGAAACACTATTCATTAATAAGCAGTACTCAATTTCTTTTCAGTTTACAAAACATCTTTAGGCTTAAGGCCTTTTCCCAGTAAAATTTTATGAATTTTTGATTAAAATATATAGAAGGATATTTGCCTGTTCAGAAATTATGAAGTCTTATTACTATGAACCAAAAAGATGTATTTTAAATTAAAAAACTTTTGCTCAAGATAAATCAATCTTACAAGAAATGTTTTATTAATCCTTTGTTGTTTCCTGACATTTAAATTATTCCATGAAACCACTTACTAAAATAAATTTAAAGCTCTCTGGATTATTTTGCAAAAGTTCTTTGATTCTGTTTTGGAAAAGAAGCCAGAACCATCTGAGGCATTATCAATGAGAAAGGCCTTGCTTTCAGATCCTGCTTTAAATGTGGTGAGGTCTCAGTCAATTCTCTTTTTGTCTCAAAGCTCACATTGGACATTTGGAGGGCAATGTTGTCATCCTGGCTGTCAGATATTCAGAGAGAGAAAAGAACATTCATGCCAGATGGTCTCATCCTTTTTATCAGATATGTAATGGTGATAGACAGCATGTGAGTTGGGCAGCAAGAAGAGAAACAAGAAGGAAACAAGAAATATAGATGTCAAACATATACTTTAAATCTTTTTTTCTTGTAGAATGATAAAAGAGATACCAATGCAGGGCAGGTATCCTTTGCATCTCAAAAAGCAACATACATGTTAATTCTGGGCTTTACAACATAATAAGGGGCAACACAAGGATAATAGTGATGCAAAAATCGCTATATTTTCCTCAACTTTAATTCTTGTTTTAGGAGAGACTTTATGGTTTTCTAAGACTCTAATTCAGCTTGAAAGATTCCAGAGAAATATCAAAGAATGAAAGAAAGAAGGCTTCAGGGGACCTGGTTGTGCCTTTCAATATATAGATGAGCTTAAAAGAAAGATGGAGAAAGACTTTTTTTCAGGGCCTGCAGTGACAAGACAAGATGCAATGGTTTTAAACCTAAATAGGGTAGATTGGACTAAAGGAAAAAAAAAAATTATGAGGGTTATTAGGCACTGGAACAGGTTGCCCAGAGAAATTTTTGATGTCTCTGGAAGTGTTCAGGGCCAGGCTGGGTGGGGCCTTGAACAACCTGGTCTAGTGGAAGGTGTCCCTGCTCATGGCAGGCGGATTGGAACTAGAAGGTCTTTGAGTTCTCTTACACAAACATTTCTATGTTTTTATGAAATTCTCTCTTTTCTAGTAGTAAATAACTTGCTTATGCAATTTTTGTTTCTCAGTGAAAACACCATCAAAAGGAGACCAAGATGCTCAAGGGTTCTATCAAACAAATTATTTTAATACTGTTTAATTTCATGTCATAACAAGTTATATAATTGGCAGAGTCTTAAAACTAGACTCTTAAAAATCATCCAGATCAGGTATAACTAGATGTAGTATTACTTGTTTAGTTTTAGATCAATATGCCATTCATCTCAATTCCTAATGCAAAAACTGCATCAGACATATCCCACCTACGCTGTCAGAAAATTAAGGACAGGATTTCTTTTCCTTGTACTCTGATCTTAATAAAACTTGCTATTTTATAAACTTATTTTATAGCTTAGAGCATGGCTTTTGTATTTCTACATTTCCTGTTTTCTTACATGATTGGTTTGCCTTTGTTTGTTTAGGACTTTTGTTTTTGGTTGGGATAGTGTAGCACTTTTGGCTTCAGCTTGGATTAATCTCTTTTGGCTTTATAAGTCTACAGTGTAGAAGCCTGTATCTTAGTTGTCTAGTCTTCCTTTAGTTTATAAAGAGATAGACAAGTAATTCTAGGGAAAAATTAATCTCTTCCCATGAAAGAGATGAAATTTAGATTCTGTAATTGCCATTTCTTTCTACTTAGTTTAGACTGACTGATGACTTAAGGGGCTTGCTCTGGAGTGCCTAAATTACTGTTTTTTTTCCAACAACGTGAAATCACCTAGTCCCTTGGGTCTGTGGTTTGTTTGCTTGTTCTCCCTTTTTATTGAAATTTTTCATTCTTTTTAATGTAAAAAGGGTTCTGGTTCTATTGGAAATGACATTGCTAATGTTTTTAGGCTCCTTTTCTTCTGGATTTACAATTGAGTCTTACTGATGATGACTTCTAGTTTAGACATCTTAACATGTAAAGTTCAGTATCAGGCAAAAGTTTCAATTTCAATTAGAAGTTTTGGAAACTGCCTATGTAAGTGAATGATTCTTCTAATTATCATCCAAAAGAAGTGTAGATATCTTTTCTTAGCCATGAAAACTGTGATAGTTGATTTGGATTTACACAATGTGGTACCATGCAACAGGTTCATAAATGTTAGCTTCATCTTGAAGATTGTCTCCTTTGGCTCTCTTTATAGTCAATAGAAAGGGTCTCAAAAGGATCTTTCAGAAAACCTAAACTAAACTTTGTTTTCTGTTCTGAACTGCCCATTGGAATCTTCTGCCTCCCTCTCCACTGAGCAGATTTTTGTTTGAGTATCCCCATGTAAATGCACAGAGGACTCTAATGCTCTGGAAACACTCACGGATCATTGTACACCCATTAAGGTGCATGTTGGAAGTTAAGGTTCTTGTCCCACATTGTATAGAGGCAGTTAACCAGAGGCTATTTTCTTTGCATCTTTAAAAGCAGTAGCGTGTCAGATGGAGTAAAATCTGTTAATTCCAGGGTGAAATATACTAGATTTCATTTTTTTTTAAGATACAGAATGATAGGGATTTGAGTGCATGTGTTATTTAGTTTTCTAGTTCTGATTTTTTCTGTATATTTTGAGTTTCAGGTAGGACTTTTCACTTAAATGCACTCGTAACAGGTCAGGTTTTATTGCTATTGAACACAGCAAAAATATATTTATTGAATGCAATGAATCTTATCTTGATATAATCTTTACCTTTATATAGTCTTGATAATGCTAGCCATAGTATTTATTAATTTTTAATAGATAAACGTGTTTTAGAAAATACCATTATATATGTACCTCAAAGTAAAAGAAAAAATATAATCCCTGTGTATTTCTGGAATCATTTGGTAGTAAAATAGAAATTAAATTATTTTAATCTGATAGGGATAACAGGGTTAATGCAACAGAAGTCTCAATGATCAAAATGGATGCAGAAAATCACTCTTTCTTTGTTAACAATACTGAAATTTAATGTACCTTTGAAAGCATCAGCTTTATGTTCAAGTGTACTTTTGTAATGAATTTGAGAAGAAAGTTTTTTTGTGACTATCCCTTTCATCACATTTGTGATAAAGGTTTATGAAACCCTGAGTTATAAGTTTTCAGTGATGTTTTCCTTTAGTTAATTTTAAATAAGCTTACAGAAGCATATTCAACATTTCCCCCTTTCTTAATTCTTTTGTTTTGAGAAGGAACTCTAGAATAAAACACTGAATCATTGGCTGATTTGGTATTTTGGGGGCAGGGATTTTTTGTTTGTTTGGTGTTTTTTTGGTTTTGTATGTTTGCTTTTTTTACTATTTTAGAGAATTATTTTAAAGAAATATGAACGTGCTGGAACTTGAGTCTTTACTTTCTGAACTGAACTGTAGGTTTTCTTAAAACACTTCTCTCTGGGGTTAATGTGAACATTTGTGGGATGGTATTCCTTTATAAAGGCTTATAGGTATGCTGCTCATTTTGGCAGAATTGCGTGAGTCATTTTTAGATGGACTTGGAGCATCTAGATTCTGCATATCAGGTTACTGTTTGTGAGTCAGCAAAAATGAGTCCTGATGACCTGTCATTTCCCAAAGCAAGCAGATGTCAATACCTGTGGTTCCCAGAGGCATCCTGTGCCAGTGGAGCCATGGTGCTTCCTCCGTCCTCACCACGGAGGTATCTCCCAGCTGGATTCTGCAGCAGCCAGAGCTGCAGGACCACACATCGCCCTCGCAATCCTTGTAGGGAGTAGGGTGTGATCAGTCAGGTCCAGCCCCAACAAATATTGATGGCCTTAGGGTTACGTGTTGGGTGCCTGAGGTGTCTGTGCATCAGAGCAATACATCTCACAGAACTCCAGTTACTGTGAGGTAAGTAATTATTCTCTCTTTTTTTTATTTATTTGTTTTTTTGTTTGTTTCTCTTCCCATGATTATTCCTACGAACAGGAAAACTGATTAAAGTCTCTATGTATGCTTTAAAGGGCTTATTTGAGAAAGTGATGACTGCAAAAGCTATCTGTAAAAACAAATTTTGAATTGGTTTCTTTTAGCCTTCAGTTTTAAAAATAAGCTACGAAAAAGTCTGCCTCTTCCCGTGAAATTTTTATGTATCTTCCTCATCTGCAGTGACTAAATGATGAGTAGATAAGTGAAATATTTATTGCATACACAGGTGGAAGAACCAAGTATGCTTTCAAATATCCAGAGCTATTGCATAATATCTGGTAATTCACAGAACAATAAAGATAATAGTTTTCAAAAGATTTCAGTCTCCTTTTGAGGTTTTAAATTCTGTGGTCATCTTACATTTTTTGTAATATAATGCTTCTAAATTAGTGACCCAATACCTTAATTATTGTAGATATTTCTCTTTTGGTGTCTGCACTTTGGAAAATAAACAAAAATCTGACTGCTTATGTATTACTGTATATTTTCCTGATGATTCTATTTTCACTGGCTTTCTCTGAGAATTCTACTGAAAATTTGTATTTTTGTACAGGGCACTGAATTCTCTCAGAAAGCCATCTCTGATTAGATTCTTCTGTTGTTTCTTCACCAGTTAATTACATTTCTTAAGCACAGACACAAATATAAACTGAGACATATCACTTTTATTTAGGGTTTATTCAGTAGACCACATTGCATATTTTGAATTGGTTAGCGATGTCCTATTATTAAAAGAGTCTGTAAAGAACATGTCTTTGTAATACTAGTGTGCAGTTACATTTTGTATATTCAGTGACCCAGTATTTTGTAGCATTTCATATGAGCCATAAGAGAAAATGAACAAAGACTAAATGCATGAGTCATTATTTGCTGAAAGCATCTTGTATTCACATTTTTGTGCCCCTCAGAGTGAACATGTATGTTTTTTGTTTTTCAGGGATTGAAGGTTTTTCTAGTGAACATCATAATAAATATGCAGTCCTCTCCTTTTGCTGTTCTTTCAACTGGAAAGTACAATGCATCCCCAGCATGTACTCTCCAGTATGAAAAGCATGGAGTTTTAGAGAATATTGACTAAATAATATGGTGATTTTAAAAACTGTCTCTGTCTGGAAAAAATCCTAACCCTTTAAAGGCTCAAAAAAATACATGTATTAGCAGAATAGAAAATCACCTTGACACTAAGCCAGTTGCTTTATATAATTATCTCATTGTGTAATTAATACAAGGGAAAGATAAGTAAAAGTAGTTAAATACTGAATTCCAGAGGGATGGAAATATTAATAAATTTAATAAAATTTATTGCATTTATGGTAAAAAATAATTTTGGTTCTGAATACTAGAAAAATATAATTAACTTGTATTTTGGTATGTTTTGTCTTCTAAGCTGATAATAAAAAAGTAGTCCAACCTCATTGTGTTGGAAGCAAGAGATGCTATGGATTTAAAAAGATGTTAAGTGTATGAAACCTCAAATTTATGAATTCACTGAAGTATGATTTTCAAGGGAGAAAATACATGTAAAAATTTCCAAGGTTTTCTTACTTTGAGGAACATACTTCAGGGGCATATTGAACTTTGATAATGAAGAAATTTCCATATAAATGTCTTTGGAAAAGTGACAAATGTAGGTGCAATACTCCAAAGTAGATAAGAAAGCATCTCTCCCTCCCACATTTTTTGATCCAGGAGTCGTTTTATATCCTGCATAATGTCCCCCATTAGATCCCGAGAAGAAAAGCAGCAGCAGTTTTGACTACAAGAGCATAACATGTTTCATTTTACCATCATTTGTTTCAAAAATGTTTTGCCAGCACTGGTAAATTGTTTTCTATTTCAGAAGTAATGTAATCTGGGATTTAGGAAAAAAGATTTGAATTCTAAAGATATTTACTTGCCATGTTTGGTTCTGTATTCACTATGGAAACATAACAGAAATACCTGTTTTACTAATCAGAGTGTGGTAAAAGAGCAGTACTATGATTTATATAAAAGTATAAATCTTAATCTATATGAAGTGGTCCAGGGAGTTCATAAACACACACTTACTGAATGTCTTCTTGTTAGCTGTTTAAGGACTGAGAACTGGCTTGCAGTGAAACTGTCTGATGGAATTGTCAACACTCTACTGGTTAAAAGATTTCCAACTTTATTAAACTTGTGGAATGATTTCCCATTGTCTCAGATAGCTTTCCTCACACTGACAGATCTCTTCTAAAAAATGGCAATATTTGTTGGTCATGCCTGGAATTACAATTAAAGTTATTTCTGCTTGAACATCCTTGGCTTTCTGAAAGTCAGGCTTCCCATGAATACTTACTTTTAACCACTTAAAATAAAGGCTGAGGTTACTCCATATAAAGAAATTTTTTCATGCTGACATCATGCTTTTCATAGGAAAATCTAACCTAGTATGAGATTTTGTTTTTAATAGATTTTTCCAGATTTAGAGGGTCTGGATTTCTTTAGAAGATGCCACATTATTGTTAATAGTCATATCAGTAGGAGATAACATATGGCAAATGTAAGATTATGCTTTGTTATAAATGCATCATTTTGAATTTCAAGCAATAATTTTATTTTTGTCTTATTTTTATAACAACAACAGGAAAGAGCCAATGAAAATTTTTAGTAAAGTCAACTACAATAAATAATCCAACGATACATGGAGTAATTATTTCCTGTTGTCAGTTCTCCTTTTGTAAAAATCAAGTCTTAAATATTGTTGACGTATTTTGAGTTCTCTGGATGTGACTGAGTAAGTGGCTTGATTTCATAACTTATATTTTAAATAGGCTTTGAAACTTCCTGGCTGCTGACTGGATAACTTTTGTATTATTAACCACCACTGCAATATGTGTGACAGGAACATCAACTTTCAAGGAATAAGTGACTAATTCTTCAAAGATGAGACAATGCATGTTCTGCAGTCACAGAAAATTGCTAGTGATACTAGAGTAGTTTTTATCCTTTGGTATAATAAAGTCTTGAAAAAAATTGTTAAAACAGTAGTCTTGATAGAAGAAAAAAATTGTTTCAATCACTCACAATTTAGATACATTTTCTATACTGAATATTCACAAAGAATGTTCAGAGTTATTAATGTTTTCCTACATTACAATTTACTTTGAGAGAAAAAAAAAAGGTGAATAGTCAGGACTTATTATTTTAAGAAACATTTATTTTAAAGTTTTTAACATAGATTTCTGAAGTTCAGAGTGCTATTTGGCTGGATGTTATGGACAAGCTATAAAGAGGTTTTAAATCCCCTAGAGCAGCATTTCTACTGAGATAAAAGTAGTAAGAGGAAAATAGTTTTTCTGGTGAAGATTATCTGTCTTAAAGTACATGGTTTTGGGAAAAGTCATGAAATATGGACTGAGATGTTAAGCATTTCTGAGAATCTCATACTGCTTGCTGTAGTAAATTTGTTGATATCAGAACCACTTAATAGGCTTCCAAAAGTAATGAAGAGAATGTAATTTACAGTAGGTGCAGATAACCATGCACATGCTCTTTGGTTTTTCTTCCTATTGCTTTTTCTACAGCTTTCTCTTTGAAGTTGTGCAGATGTATTCTTCCCTCTTTCTTCTGTCTCTCTATTTCTTCTTGTGCTGAAGGCATTGAGGAGTAATCTGTGGTCACATTCTGACTGCATAGTAGATTTTTTGTGAAGATTGAATCATATATCCTTCTTATACTTTTCATTTTCCACCTAAATTCCAGATAAATGTTTTATATTTGCCATAGGCTTACTTCTTTTTGATCCATTACTAAAGTAGCAAATTGAGAAGAATGAAGTGTTTCTTCTAATCAGGGTATGTGTGTGTTGGTGTTATATGCATCTTGGTTTCATACAAGAGAATATGGGCAATGAGCATTGGAACTTCCTCATACAGTTGCAGCATTGGAGGCTTTGTTTAAGTGTTGTGATTTCACCTGAATTGTGCACATGGCTAGGAACCACTCTGCACAATATTGCATAAGAATGGTGAAGATAACACGTTAAATAATTTTAGCTGTAAAAGTAATTGTTAGAATTGTAGAGTAATTGTTCCATTATTCCTCAGTGTACTACTTACTGTAAGAAAATCATACAGGTCACCTCAAGCCAAGAATTCTGGGAGTCTTCTAATTTAAGTCACTGTTTTCAGTCTTTCTGTTTGCTTATTATCCACTTCTTATATCAATGTGTTTCAATTTTATCCTCCATGATGATCTTGAATCATTGCTTGAGAAAAGCCTGCATAGTCCTGTTCATATGGAGAGATACCAATCCAATGCCTGTTTTTTGTTGCCTACCTCAGAATGGCGTATCATAAAAGATAACCCTGAAAAATAATATGATTTGTCAGAAAAAGGGTCTGAAGGTAAATACTTAAAAAATATACTTTATTGGAAGGCCTGATTTGCAAACAGATTGTCAGATGGAAAAGGTCTGATTCACAGCACTGCATCTGAAAGCTAAATGCCTTTTCTTAAAATATGGTGTAAAATTATAGAGGTCCTGGATCCCTTGTTTTGGTGATGTGGTTTAACTAAGGTCAAAAGGTACTTTTGATGGCAAAGAACAGAAATACATGTGGATTCAGGAAGACTAACTAAAATATGAAAAATATATCTATATAAGGTGAATTTCTTTATTTTTCTCTTTTGCCACCTGATGTTATGTGCCTCAGTATGCCAGTCAACTAGTGGATGTAAAAACAATTGGAAAGATTTAAAAATGCATGGGCAGAAAACAAGTTTTGCAAAAAATGTGTGTGCAAGTTGTGTTGCTGGAAGAAGCCTATGTTTGGGTCTTGGACATCAAAACAAATGAACTTCTGCATTAGAATATTCGGAGTATTTATGTCTTAGCATTAAACTAGCATAATTATTGTTAGACAGCAGGTAGCTTGAAAGCAGAGGGGATCAGGAAAGGAAATCAAGTCTGAGTTGAAGCTCCCTTTAATAGTTGACAAGCTTAAGAAAGAAGTCCAGAGGATTAATTGTCGCTTGATCTTTGGATGTAATATATATTAAAAACCCCCTCTTAAGCTGGCACTTGAGCTTGGTAATGGAATCAGGCTATAACACTGCTTTTTCACATGTCCTCATCAAAATCACTTGTTGTTATTCGCTCCTGAAGGCTGCTCATATGAGCATTTTTGTAGGGGATCCTAGTGCTGATATACTCACCCTAACTTTACTCATGCAGTTTCCATTTTTTATAAGATAATCACCAGAGGGACATTTTCAGACACCTGCAAGCTTGCCATAAATGGTGAAATATGGAGACTTATACTCATTCTTGTTAAACTTATCAAGGAGATTTACTGAAAATTAAAGAGTTTGTGAGTATACATCAAAAGGCCCTTTGTGATCTTGAATTCTTAATTTTGGCCACACACATATTTTTTGAGAGATGAAGTGAGAGGTTGTTTGTGAGTGTGTGATGGATTTGCTTTTATTTTAAGGTGAGGAGTAATTTATTATTGTAATTCTTGTTGCTAGTCTAAGGCTGCTTAGGATATAAGTTCCTCAGTTAAGTGCCTCCTTTCCTTTGAGTTCATAGAAAAGAAGGTGCCATTGGTAAGAAATGCTGTCCCATTCCAGACCAGAAGTTTCTTTGGGGCAATATCCATTCCAAGAAGGGAGAATAAGGGACAAATTATTCCTAATCATATAAAGCCTAAAAATTATATTTAAAAACTTGGGAGTGGGAATTATAAGAAACATTTGAAAGCAGGAATACTTCTGAGCACGTGTTTAGGCAACTAAATAAAAGAGTATCATGATTTGTTCCTGCACAAATACTTAGCCTGTACTAACGCCAAGAAAGTTATAGCTCCTGTAGAATGTTGTTTCTAACAGGCATTGTTATTTCAGAGGATGAAATGACAGAAACTTAGCTTAGAAATATCCTGGTTTACATTTTATTTTGTTTATATCTTTCCTGACTCTGCGTTTGTTTTTTTTTGGTTTTTGTTTGATTTCTGTAGGCAGCATTTGTAAAGGTGTAATCTCAATTTACAGGTTTTTAAAATAGCTATTAATCACAATTTCATTAGCTTTTTGACTACAACTTCCTTAGATTAAGAATTTACCTTGATGAAGTTCTTTGCCAAATGTACCAACTACTGATAAATGCTGATTGCAAGACGTATACCTTCCATATAAATTAATTAATGCAAGTATTTTTGTCCACTTCACTGAAATGCATATGCCTGTGTTTGTTTGTAGCTCCTCTGTATTTTCAAGATAATAGCAGTTCCCAGACCAGGTTCATGCATCATTTATAGGCTCCTGTGGTAGTCCCTCTGTTTGTACCTAATTTGCATAAAATGCCAATCATCTAATTGTTTCTATTAAAATCTTTCATAGTTTTATTTTATGTGATGAATAGATCCATTATCTTTGGTATTCTGAAACTAAATCTTCAAGTCCAGGTTCTTGTACAAGTTAAAGGCTCTTTTTTAAATCCAGAATTTTTGAACAAAAAATTACCATTTGCAGTCCGTGAGACAACACGGCCCTTCTAATGTTAGGTTGACCTGACCTGAAAATGTTGAGAAGGAGAGAAAAAAGAATTTTGCATTAAGTTGAATTAGCATGAATTATGTAATTGCCAACCTTTGCCAGCCTTGCAAAGTCCTCAAGTATTTTTCTGGACCAGCCTTTGCCTGTGAGTCTCAGTCTTTGATGATTCTTGACAGAGATTGTTCATAACGTCTGGAAAAATGTTGAATCTCTTGGCTGTGAATGAGTTTTTCACATTAAATTTCTGTCTTGCAGAAATGTGTGCTATTCCTAATGACTTAGAAGTTTGACTCTTTTCTCATGTTTCAGTGTAAAAAATTTCCACTTGACATTACCTTAGAGTCAGTGAATCTACCTTGGCACTTGTCTCTGCAGGTCTCTGGGTATGTTGCACTGGGAGGAATGATCTTCTCCCAAGTAATGCTGGTGCAATGTGACTTAATTGCATGTAATTAGTGGTCTGGTGGAACAGACATCACAAGCACAAGTGCAAGTGCAGAATGAGCAATTAGCAAGGCTAGGCACTCTTACATCATAAAGCATGAATAAAATGCTTCCTTCTTAGCTTAAACGAATAATGAGGAGAAAATAAGTCATAATGTTCCTCTGTTTTTGAAACAAAAATTATCATTTAATATTGTATTTTTATGACATGAAATACCCTTTTGAAGTCATTAGTAAAGTTTCTGCTTTCAGTTAAACCAATCGAATACCTCTTACAGTTTTTCTAAAGTGAAATTTTTTCTCATATGCCAAGTATTTTGATAATATTGGGCAAATGTTAGCTAGAAAATGCTCCTGTATTAATAATGTCAGCTTTTAGCCTTCACTCTATTGATCAGGAACTGCACCTGACTTCTTCATTCACAGAGAGTTTCTAATGTGTTATTGAAGATACTGAAATTAGTTGAAGAAAGCAAAAAGGGGCCAAAGAAGTGATGTCCGTAGCCTCTACCCCAGTAATATCTTTCAGTCCACTTTTCAAAAAAACTTGACCTTGGAAAACCTTTTATTTTCTATGAAGTATTGATGATGTTAATTCTCTTAAGATTTTTTTCTGTATTTTGAGTGTTATCTGCTGCAAGAATTTTCTAACATGTCTATAATTATCCACTTCCTTTTCTTCTCTGCCTCTCCCTCCACCCTCTACCCTACATGTCTGTGGCTTTATGAACAAAACTCAACATTCCAACAGAGTAGCTTTGGTTTTTCTCACCTTGATACAGAACTTGTGGCAGTAGGAAATTGGCCAGCTAGTGGAAATGTAATAGTTCTTCAGGTTGTGCTTATAATAGCATATCATCCATATAAAACAAGAAATTCTAATCTGTTGCTTTGGGAAATATCTCCTTAATGATGAGAGCAAATGAGCTTGGTGCCACTGTAAGGCCAAATACATGGAATTTAATTTGTTTTTTTTTCCTTCT